>JAJOOF010018766.1:0-14566 GCA_029582545.1 Solanum lignicaule
TATTTTTTAAAATATTTTAATTTCAAATTTCTATTTTTTTACCCCATCTCATCCCGACTCCCCCCCTCCCCCCGTGCCAGCCCCACCCTCCACCACACCACCCTCCCAAAAAAAAATAAGTTTATTTTTTAAAAAATATTTTCAATTTTAATTCTAAAATTATTTTCTACTCTCTAGTAAAATTAAAATATATTTTCTCAAAAATATTTTTCATTCATAAATCAAATACTTTTAAAAGAATTCAGAAAATATTTTCTACTCACCAACCAAACATGAGAAAATAAGTTAAAAATCTACTTATTTTCCAGGAAAACATTTTCCATAAAATAAATATTTTCTTCATACCAAAACACACCCTTAAAGCATGAATTTTACTTGTGCGAGTCCAATACGACTGATTACAAAATTTAGATTAATTAATTACATATAGAGAAAATTAAGTTTTCATTGCTATTTTGCTTATTTAAAAAAAAAATTATATACAAGAATATTATATATATAGCATTTTGACCAACATTTTCTTGGTCTCAACTAAAATTTTGCATAAATAAAATACTGTTATAAAGTTACTTAACTCAAAAATATTTTCAAATATTATTTTTATCATTTGTGGGGATATTCTCTTTTTTCCAAAGTTGTAAGACACTCGAGATCTAATATTTAATTTATTTTCCACTATCGTATGATGACATAAATTTATTACGATTCATATATACTTTATTTGTTAGATCGAATTGAAGTTTGTGGAATAATCATTTTTTAAGGGAGTTAGAAATCATATGGTACCTCTTGTACAGGCCGCCTTAACTCCTAGGCCACTAAATCCATCGTTTGGGGTTTCATAATTTTGGGGGGCCCATTTTAAAAAAAAAAGTACTTATACATATTTTTTTTAAAAAAAAAATTATATGTACTTCTCAATTTCTTTAAAACAAAACGGGTAAGAAGTAATTATTCAAAGTGGTTAATTTCCACTTTCCTAAGGGATGGAATGATTTTTGGGAATTATTTCCTTACGTGGGAAAAGGAGACTGTACTTCCTTATTATTTTCTAATAATTTGATTACGTACCATATATTCATCTTTTTAATTTCTATTTTTTTTTTTTTACTATGAATATTGAACTCTCTCGTATAAAATTTATTGAGTTATTGTTGCTTACAAGTTAGAAAAGAACAAAAAGAATTTTGGTGTCTTCTTCAAAATTTCAAGAAGTGCAACAATCATTATGTTGAAGGAACACAACACTATTTAGATATTTTTATATCAACTAATCAAATTCTTGAGCTAGGTTTTGTTATTTTAGATTTATTTTATAGTTTTTCTTGAAAATTTGTAATTGTTGATGTTGACACACAATTTTGGACCTTCACATTGTATATTAATCATCGAGCTTCTTCAATGCAAATGATTTGAAATAATTAATTTTATAAAATTCAAGATATTTTTCAAGTTATTTTTAAAGTAATTTTGTCATTTCTAATAATTTTAAATCATAAATATCTATATTTTTACAATTATGTATATAATTATGTCATTTTATGAATATTCGAATTCATCGTAAAAGATTTTATTTTTTTTAGTTAAATATTTTATTAAATTAGTTTAGTTTAAATTATGATTTAATTCTGAGTCATTTAAGTTTAATTAAGTTTATTACTTTATTTCGTTGAGATTAAGAAGCTCGTTAGTTGATTATATTAATTCGTCTTATTCACTTTGGTTAATTTCTTAATTCTAATCGGCTACAATTGCAATCCTTAACCATCTTCTAATATCAATTCCAACCCATATTTAAGGGAAAAATTGAATAAATGACAAATTAAAGATTATATATTACTAGTACTAACAAGACTTTCTAGTTTTCCATATACAACATTAGATTCCTATCAATACTTAACAAATTAATAAATAAATAAAAATAAAAAATGAAAAATGTTTTCTATTTTAAATTCCTAACGTATTTCCCTTTAATTAACTAATATTCTTTCCACAAATATAATATTTTATAACTTGCAAGATATATCGATCCCCTAATTTTCTCCTAGTTAGTTCTCTCCTTCCTAAAATATCTCTTCAATATTTTCTCTTCCTAATCTTCTTTCATAATTCGAGAGAAAAATAATTGTTCCGAATCTTCTTCCCAAACAAATATCTCTTCTTCCTAAAATATATTCATAGGCTTTTTTTGTTTATTTTTTCAAACACGATTTTTTTCTTCTTCTTCCCTATTTGTCTTCTATACAATTTTTATGCTTTTATCCACGATCTTTTAGTTTTTTAAAAAAAATCTTGAAAAGTAACAAAAAGAAAATTCAGTATGAAAGATGGTAGTGTTCATTCAATTTTGATTCAATACGAAAATAGATAAAATGAATTTTAATTCAAACTGGTATCATAGTGTATGAAATTAGTATACAAATTGGTATCAATTAAATAAATATCACTATTTATAGATACCAATTTGTCCTTTTCATACACTAAAACAGTTAATAAAATATAAAAATAGGTGATCACCGATTTGCATGCCAACTTCCACATACATTATACATATTCCATATATGAAATCACTTTATAAACCGATTTCATTTATTATATAATCTAATGTATATCTTTTAAATTGGATATCACAATCAATAAATATTAATTTGTATAATAATTGCATAAATAATTAATAAAATATAAAATTTATTAAGCATCAATTTTTATACTAATTTTTATAGTCATCATACACATTACATATAAAACATATATAACTGATATAAAAAGATTAAGTAAGTCAATTTGTATATTTATTCCATACATATTATTTGTATATCCATTCTATATACTAGAGCTGTCAATATGGGCTGGCCCCATCTGAATATTTATTAAGTTTGATTTCAAGTAAAAGCATGAATAGCTAAATAAAAATATTAACCTAATTTTTTTCACTGATCATAATAAAACACAAAAACTATGGCAATATTCCATAGGCTACAGCCTATGTAGTGATTCTTAGAAATTTTAGGGAATTTTTGTTTTAAGTAATATATATTTTATAAATATAATTTGTATTTAAAACTTTAAACTGATTTTGAGTTTAGACTCTTGTTATTTTTAATACTCTATTTTATTTTTTATTTTTTAATTAATTTTTATTTGGCCCACGGAACGGCCCTATCCATATTTTTCAAGCCCCACAATTCGGCAGGCTTATTCAAGCCGGGCTAAAAAGCCTTTTTCTTAAATGGGCTTCAAAAATCGTAGCCCAACCCTATCAAATCACAGGTTAGGTCAGGCCGGCCCAACGGGCCTAGCCCATATTGACGGTTCTACTATATACTATAGTTTCAGACTACATATTATTTACAGTTCAAAAAGTGAACATACCATATTATATATCAATTCCATATAATGCATAATTAAAAAATCTTTGATACCCATTTTAATACCAAATGAATATGTTAATAACTCAACATAAATATCAATTAGTGTGGGTAATGGGTATATAAATTGGTTCAAAAATGGTAGATTAAGCTAAAGCGTGAATACCAAATTTAATACAGTTTTCATACATTAATAAAATTTTACTAATATACAAATTGTTGGGCATCATTTTTCATACATAATTTGATAACCAATATTACTAGTGATTTTCAACTTGCCTTGAACTTTTTCCAAATTTAAATTTCTTTCACAAAAAAATTTGCTTTTACAACTTCGACCCTTGAGTCTTAACCAAGTTGTCAAATCAAGTTAAACAAATTTAGTTGATTTTTTAGGCAAAATTATCAAAATCAAATAAAATAATACAAACATAGAAATTGAATTAAAAGGGAAGAGAACTATGGATGAAATATGGTTAAATGTTGGATGAAACATAATAATTGACGACCTTCATTTCTCTGGTTAATGACCATAGATTTTTTCGAATCCACCAACACCAATACTTCCTCTCAAATAGATCTTTCTTTCCATAGAAGCGGCTCTAATCTTGACGATATTAGTCCACTCAGAAAGCTCCATTTTTTTAGAACGTTGACGGCCTTCATCTTCGCCTATGCAGATCTCTCTCAAGTCTCCAACAAGAGTTCATGAAAAAATTGAGAATGAATTGAAGAATAATTTTTTTTTAAAATGTAGTAAAAGAATCACTAGTTGAAACTAACACACACAAGTACTGCTACAGTGGAGAGAAGATTCATAGGAGTTTCATCATGGTTGTGAAATTATTTTGAAAAGATCAAGGAGAGAAGTTTGGAATTTTAAGTACAGATTATTACCTTTTAAAGAGACATGTAACATTAAAATTCCTATATTGTAGTTAGACAATTACCTTGGTAACCCGCATAAAAAAAAACATGCATTTTATTTTCTTTTTCCAATATTAAATACGAAAATAAAATTTAAATCAAATAAATTAATTCGGATCTGTTATCACTAATAATTAAGTTGTTGTATTAGTAATTCCTAATTAATAGATTTATATGATGTAATATAAGAGAGTATTTGGCCAAAAACATCCTTAAACTATACCCTCAACTTAAACTACATCCTTACATTATTTTTCTTAACAAAAAACATCCCTCAATTATTTAAAATTTGACAACTTTTATCCTTTTGTTAAAATTTGTCGAAAATTAACAAGTTCTTCACAACAACATGTACGGTTCACACTACTCTCAACAAATTAAACTCTCTAAATCACCCAATAAATCAATTATGTTCATTCTACATACATCTAAAATACTACTATAATTTTTTTAGTAACAACGTTTTGCATTGTCTTCCTTTGAATTAGCAATTTTATTTTTATTTACTTTTCATTTGATTTGATATCAAAGAAGTATCAATGGAAATGTTTTGTTTTCATTGAATCTGCAAAAAGTGGTGGCGTTTGGTGACTTTTTCTTCTAATAGTGAAAAATGAAACTTGAGTACTAGAGATCAAAATTAGCTGAATCTTGATCACGTCAATTATTAATTTGCCCCAAAAAATTATTGTTCTAACAATATTTTGACTTTGCAAGGTGAAGATTGTGTGAAATTAAGCTCCAACTCCATTCAATTGGTAAAGGAGAAGAGGAGATCATGTCTCCTCGTAGACTCACACCATCCTAACATTGTTTTTTTAACAGAAAATACGAGTCTCAAATTTTTTTCGATGCTTTTTCCAACCTGTAATAATATTATAGATTTTTTTTATGAGAATAATATGAATTGCATATGTTTTTGTGTGGAATTCGCTAATTTTTTGACAAATTTTAATAGAGGGATGAAAGTTGTTAAGTTTTAAATACTTGAACGATGTTTTTTGTTAAAAAGGATAATTTAAGGATGTAGTTATAATTTAAGAAAGTTTTTAGCCAAAAACTCTAATATAAGATCTTAAATACATATATGGAGTAATTTTTCCTATTTAAGATCAGTTTTGGGCCATTTCAAAGTGACCCAATTCAGCAATTCCAGCAGCCCACTGCTTTCGAAAAGAAACCCAACCGGCCCAGTCTTCCCTTCCAATACAACAGAAACCCAGCCCAAACTCAATTCTTCTAACAAGACCAACAAGGCAACAATACAATACCCACAGGTAGGGGTGTACATGACCGTGTTGGTTCGAGTTTTTCAAATATCAAATCAAACTATTCGTGTAAAAAAAATTAATTTATAAAACAAACCAAACTAATAAAATTCGGATTTTTTTGGGTTTTTCAACCTCGGGTTGGTTCGGATTTTTCAAATACCAAACCATTGTGTCGAATTTTTAAATTTATAACTCAAACCAAACTAATAAACCTCTGATTTTTTCAGATTTTTGGATTTTTTCGGTAAAGTTTGCATACAAACATAAAATTAACTTGCGCTCTAAATATTTCTTTAGTCCAACCAAAATACAATTGTCTAAGATGTTTCTTAAGAAAATAACACAAAATATGAGATGAGTACTGATGACACTGAAATATTCAATAAAAAATAATAATGAAATCATCATATAAAATAAATATTGTAAATCATAATGAAAATAATCATAATTTAAAAGTACTAAATCATGCTAAAATAAGTTTAATAAGTATTAGTTACATTACTAAATATTTAAGGAAAATTAAAATTAGATTATATATTTTAATTATCTAAACCAATGTAAAACTAAATAACAAATATTCAATATTATTGTCATTCTTAGTGTTGAATTGATTTTTTTTTTGCATTAGTATTAATTTGATTTTGATTTAAGTTTTATAAGACCATTTCTAATTTTAAGTTTTAAACTTGAAATTATATATTAAAAGATAAAAACTATGATATAGTATAAGAAATATTTTAAAATTATATCAAAGTAAATAATTTTATGTATAAAATAAAATTTTAAAATTACATATATAATGTCGGATTGATTTGGTCTCGAGTTGGTTTTTTTAAGTTAAAATCAAATCAACCCAAATATAGTCGGGTTTTTTTTTTCTAATACCAAACCAAGTCAAACCAAACCACTAGTTAGATCTTCTTTTTAGTTTGACTCGATTTACAGTTTGATTTGATTTTCGATCAGTAACCCGACCCAGCCCATTATTTAATCTGCAAAGACCCAGCCCACAAATCCAATTCAATACCAATAACAATACAATTCCAAAAGACCCTATAGCGAGAAACTGCAAACCCGTAAATCGAAACCCAGTACAACAACAGCAAATTGCGACCTCGAGCCCAGCGCGTCCCTCTTCCTTGTCCGTTCGTTCAAAGAGCCGTTGAAGAATTCAGGTGTCTCAATCTCATATGTTCTCCATCCTCCCTCCAAGATCGGACAACCATCCTTTACAAGCCGTTGAGAGTAAGTACAATTCTTCACTGGCAACCTTATCTTTTAAAAAGAATCCAAATTTCAAATTTTCCGATTACCCCCCCCTAAAAAAATATGCACTTTCACCCTCTATAAATAAGCCTCTTCCCTTTTCATTGAAAGGGTGTAGAAATTGATAGAGAGAAAAATATACGTTGGAGGAAGAAGTGGGAAAAAAGACAGAATTTAGGAACGGGATCGGAGTAGATACCGAAATACATTCGAGCTTTTGCTTCGTCCTTTTGATCGTTCATCTAAACTCTCGAAAGTTCTTGTGTGGTAGTGGAGTCGCTTCAAAGTCGTCATCTTAGTCTCGCTTCTTCAAAGTAGGTAACTTCCTCTCTTCTCCTATTGTTGATTTTACATTCAATGAATTAGTTGTGTATTTGTTATGTTTGACTTCAGGTTAATCTGGCTACATGTGAAATAGGGCACAAGTGGCAATGAACATGTTTTTGTTTTGAATTTATAATCACTGATGCATTTTCTTATATGTATAATTGATGACTTTGCTATATTATTGCTATATATAATCATTCATTGTCTTTTTTGTCTTATGTATGCTATTCTATATTCATGAAGGTATTCCATTCATCTTATATGTCTAGATCTATTCGGAAAAGAGTCCCAACTTACATTTTGGTTTAAATCTTCTAGACATGTTGTTTCCTTTAAAGTTATGTTTCCTTATATAATTCATGTCATAGTCTCTGCATAATTTCCTTTCTCATTCACTCATCACCATTGAATTTTCAATTGGTAAGCTCTTTGTTACATTTCCATCACTGCTACTTTGGGATAATGGGTCATTGAAGTCTCATGCTACTGTTATCACTACGTTTGCTATTACTACAACAGATTTGGTGACACATGTTTAGAATTATCAATTGATAGATAACTGCTCTTAATTCTATCATTTGTTTTTGTTCTCACATATTGATTGAGCTGGACTAATTTTATATTTTTTGATAAGTTTGTGCCTTCAAGATGTGTGCCTTGTTGTGAATATGTATTTGAGATAAAATGCCTCCACGGAATTCCCTTATTACTGTTTTCTGAAACATCATATCAATTTGAGCATTTAAATGATTTTAGTCTTGTATTCCAACTTGTTAGGCCGTAGGTGGATTATGCATTCTCATGGGTATATGTAGTTACTAGATGGAAATGCTCGTGCTAGCACGGGCCCAATATGGACAAATGAGAAACATCATATCAGTATTACAACATTTCCTTAGAAGTACGTATAGAAAACTTGTTGAGATCATTACATGTCAAGTATTTATTCCGACAATCATTGCATGTTGTCTCATCTTCCAAGACATAACATGCTCTTTTACAACCCATTAAAGATCAAGCTTTGGTAATTCAAGAGTCATATAAATAATTTTATGTTGCTGCCAGAGATGATTCTGTTCTTACCACTATTTTGGCTAGGTTTGCTCATTCAAATAATGGGACGTCAATAGCATAATTTTCTGGGGTTGTCCCGCATCATCACCAAAGCAAGATATGTTGTTTCCTGTTTAGATTTAGCAAAATCAAAGGAGTTAATTTTAACAAAAAGGAACAACTTGTGAAATGAATCTGTGTGCTAGAGTTGAACCATTAGCTGCAACTCTTACAGTTAACTCAAACATCACAAAAACACAAAGGCACATCTGAGAAGGCATTGAGGTATTATGGCACCTAAATTTAAAAAGAACACCCTATGTTCGTTTGAAATGAACTCAAAATTGGAAACCCACAACCTATAAAGAGGTTCCAGGTCTACATGATTTCAAACAGCTAAAAAATTAAATGAAATTTTAAAAAATCTGAAAAGGAGAGAAATAGAAGTTGAGTGAGATAGATGTAGCTGAAAAAAGTAGAGGAAGAAGATGACAGGAAAAAGACTTGAAGAGACTAGAAAAAGCAGTAGGTGGTTTCATTAACAACATACAAACACCTTTATTGGTAGATCACTAATTTACTAAATCAAAATAGATGAAGATGTACCAATTACGATAGTTTTAGATAAATGAAATTTTAATTAGCCCGAGAATGAAAATGAGCATAATTAGAAAACATCAATACCACATATGAAGTCCTATTTCATTCAAATTCATCACAAATCAAAAGCTAAGGATCCTTTCACTTCATATAAAATTTAAATGATAAATTGTTCGTCAGTTTGCTATTAGAACCTTGTCTATCACATTCATCCTAGGCTAATTAAATTAGTAGGCTACCATTTTAAACATCCAATGTCGAGAAAAACTTTATATATATACTGATATACATGAACATAGTGTAGCACAAAATACATATGTAACTTGACAGAGTTGAAGAGAAGATTGATCTTGAGTTTCAATTATCCTCAAAACAAAACAGCTACAAGAAAAGGAAAGAAATTAGCACAAGTACGGAGCCCCAATTGATTGGATACACAAGTTATTCTTTAAGTACAAATATCGATTCAACACTAAAAAAGAAGAAGATATCTTCAGCTCCTTAGAGAGTTGTCGATTGAATTCAACAAAAGAAGAAAGTGAAAACTTAAAGAACAATAATCCTTCAAGATTGAATCTTCATAGCAAAGGCTGATGAGTCTATGAATAGCTAATAATGTCTTAAATAAATAAACTTAGGAATAAACAGTAATCACGAACAAAGAGAGTTCACAAAATAATTATTTTTCCTCTTCGTAGTAGAGACTACGAATTACCAAAATTTCCAACAACCTCATAGAAGATATAGAAACCAATCAATGTGGAGTATATGAGTACAAATTGAAATAATTCTTAGCTTATCATTATCTTGAACATGTGGGTTTTTATGATTCAAACAAACATGACATTTCATGAACTTGTGGATTCTCATGATTCAAACAAACAATATTGCACCTTTTCTTGTATTGAATATAAGGGGTGATTGAATTAGAAATTTTACGCCTAAGAATTTAACTTTGTTTTTGTCAAAAGGTTCTCGATTACAAGAAACAATAGTTAAGCAAAGATGGACATTTCGAAGAGAGATTCGATTTTGAAAGAGTGAAGGAGAAAGATCCTTAACCACCAGTAAAAAAAAACAACGAATAAAAACACCTGAGCAATTAAAATGAAAGACTTAGAAACTTACCAGAAGCAGATTTGAAGCAGTCAAAGAAAATAAGATGGGAAAGAGTTTAAAGCAGATTTGAGCACACCTGGACACTCGGTAAAATCACCACAAAAAACCACCATAGATATTTATTTCTATTTTCAAAGTTATATACATATTTATTTCTATTTTCAAACATGCATAGGAAACTTACATACAGTTTATGATACGCAACCTAAGAATCCAAAGAATAATGGAAAAAACTACCATTTATAGGTTCTTTTTAAGAGTTGGACACATTACCGAAAAATTGGGGGAGAAGGGGAACTAAAACTTACTGTAACCAAAGATTAGAGCAACATCAAAGAAACAGTGATAGAACAAATCTAGAGCATACGGTAGATTCTACCGATGAACAATGAAAGAAAGCATAAAGGGTGGATACACATGTGACAAGTCAACAAATTTACCCCAAAGTTAGCATTAGAATTACCTATTTGCCCTTGTTCGTCCTTCCCTACTCCCACTTCTAAATAAGAGTAATGTATAAGATTTTTTTAATTTTGTTTAATCTGTTTTGCTAAGACTATGATCCGTGTTAAGTCATTGTATCCTTGACTAAAGTTTTGCCTCTTTTCTAATCCTTATTTTTATTTTTCATATGACACCAATTCGAGTTCACTTTGGACTCATCCCTTGCATATTGTCGGATTGTTTCGAGTCAACCCTATTCTTGTTCAAATGGAGAAGAAGCGAATTGGGTCTAAGGAAGCTGAATTGTAGGGATTGGAAGCAAATATACCGATTTTGAAAGTTGACAAATATACATTGGAAAAACATGCAGTATACATGATATTAGCATAGTGATACAGGAACGAAAAATGGGTCAAAACCCAAGACGATCAGCAGCTGAAGGTCCAAAGTCGGTCCAGGCAAACAGAACTTGACCTTTGGGCCCAAAACAGTCCTCTTTGGACATTTTTGGCTTTAAATATTGAATTGTTATTTTGTTTGAATGCTAATAATTCTAACTCTTTGAATATTTAGGTTAACTTAATCAAACCCCCCCTAAAAAGATGAACCATTTAGTTATGAAGAGTCATTTTATTTGAATGATTTTATTTAATTAACTTTCTCTACGCAGTCATTTTGACAAAGGTTATCTTTTTTTTTAAAAAAAATAAAATTATTTCAAGTATCTTAAGCTATTTTCTTTCGAAGGGTAAGCCTTGATTACTTTTAAGTACTTTTCACAAAGAGTTGGTCAAAAAATATTTTAGCCAAGTCGTAGGAGAACTGTGTGTTACTGGACAATTCTAATGCTTAAAAGCCTTTTTTAAGTGTAAATGAGAACCTTGTACCCTTTTTCTCTAAAATTTTAAAGACTTAATCTGTTAGAGTCTTTTACTAATGTTTTTTTAATTTCTTTAAAAATCTAGTAGCAACTCTTTTTTTTAAGTATTTTTTTCAAATTGTTTTTTATATTTCGAACATTTCAAAGAGTAATTTTTCTAAAGATAGTAAAATTACGACATAATAGTTGATGTTCTTAGTTTATATTGTTTTAGTTATTATTAAAATTTCATTAATTTAATATGTCAACTAGAAAATATGATTTCGATCTTACAAAAAAGAGAAAATGAAAAAAATTGTAAAATTAAATAAATCTCAAAAAAGAGCACTTAATTGATTTTTAACAAATAATAAATCTTGAATTGAAAAATATGGGGTATGTTCTTCAAATGAATAGGTCAATAATAGAGTTGGAGTTAGATGATATAATAACATCCAAGAAGAAAATCTAAAAGTAGTGGTGAAAAATGTCGCATTATTAAAATCAGCTTGGAATCTGGTGAGGCAGAAGCAGGAAAAGAGGGAGGAGAATAGAAGCATTTGGGTAAAAGGGATACATACCTTTCAAAATGAATTTCTTCCTATGGAAGGTCTGGAAGAGGAGGATAGCCATGGATGACAATCTGAAGAGAATGAAGATCAATATTGTGTCCAGATGCTGGTGTTGTGAGAAAAAGGCAGAAGAAACCATCACACATTTATTTCTAACAGCACCCATAGCTATGGAGGCAATTTGTTATTTGTGCAGGAATTGACATAAAAGATTTGACTTTGAAACACCTCACAAATACTTGGTGGAGCATGCAAACAACCATTCCAACAATCATAATGTGGACTCTATGGAAGAGGAGGAATGTGATTAAACATGGAGGAAAGGTGACTTTCAGTTGCATGATATACCAAGTGCAGGAAATGATTAGGAAACTTGTCAAAACTTTGTACCCTTGGATTAAAATAGGCAATGAAAGTTGGCCTCACATTGCTACAATTTTGAAGGAGTACAAACCAAGATTACATTATTATAGTGTTACTTGGAAGTTTTCCGACAAAGGCAAGGTAAAATGCAACACTAATGGTGCGTGTAGGGGTAATCCGGGGAAGAGCTCGTTGGCTTTCTGTGCAAGGGATGAGAGAGGGGGACCTGATTTATGCAGTTGGTATAGGTAGGAATGACCTCCAATACAGAAGCAGAATCATTGGTAATTAAGGAAGCTTTGGAATTCTGTCAGTCTTATAGTCTAAAAGAAATAACGATTGAAACATATTCTTTTTAACACTCAAGAAAATGATTAAAAGGCAATGGAAGGTCCCATGGGAACTAATAGAGCTAATAGAAGGTATAAGGGTCAAACTCCATTCAATGCAAGGACAAGTAATTCACACATTCAGGGAAGGTAACACAGTTGCAGATGCTTTGGCAAATGAAGTCATAGACTCACAAGAGAAGAAGGAGTATCACAGCTTTAACGAGTTACCAGCAAACATAAGGAAGTGTATAAACATTGACAAAGCACAAATTCCTAACCTCAGAATTAGGACGAGGAAAATAAATATACAATGATACAGATCAGAAATAACAGGGGAAGAGGGAAGAGCAGGCACGCAACAGTGATAAACATAAAGCAAGTCTCATATTACACAAGATCAAATTTAACAGAAGAAGCATTATTGCCAAAGAGAGGACAACAAAAATATTTAAAACTATAACTACACATTTGTGATATTTCCCACCGTTCTTTAAATAGTATCCGTTTAAATTTATTTACTAATCTAAATATGATCAACCAAGTTCAATGTGATAGCTCGTTTTCTGTAGATGTAAATTAATTTAAAAAATACTCATTTATGTTGACAAAAATTTCGATAACTACAAAATTAAATTTAAAACTTACAATAGTTATCATGCATATTAAAAATAATTATTTTAAAGTAATTGTCCATTCTAAATATCAGAAGAGAAGTAATTATTTTGATTTTTCCAAAACTTTAAAGACTACTATGTATTGGATAGAAATAACTTCTTATGGTTTTTCTACCTCACTATAACATCATTCATACTTTTAATTTTCTCACACATTATTTTATAAATCCTATCTATTATGACTAAGAGTTGTTTGACAATATCGTTAAAAATTGTTTATTTTTAAGAACACTGTTTTAAAATAGCTTTTCAAAAGAGTACTTTTGAAAGAAAAAAAAACAATTTGTAATTGGTTAATTCATTTGAAAAGTGCTTTGGATAAACAAAGTGGTTGACTAATTTTAAAAAAAAAAAATACCTTTGAGAGTCAAATTACTAAAAATGATAAATATCAATGCACTTTTAATATTAAGATAACATATTCAAATTTTCAATTAATATTAAGATAACATATATAAATATAGATGAATAAAATATAAATTAAATATTAATATAATATTAACATGATGATTTAAATATAATTAAAAATATCAAGCAAAGTAAATTTAAAAATCATTTCACAAATTAAATTACTACTATTATATTTGTATTCAATAAAATATGAACAATAGACACTATTATAAATCAACTTAAAGATGAAAGAATAAAATCGACCCACTAAAGAAGGAGTACAATAAGGATTTTTTGCGTCATTTACTAGTGAAACAAAAAATACAATGTATATGTAAACCTTAAACATGCATTTTACTCTCAGTAACGAAGGATATTGAGTATTTGCAAAATTTATTCAATACATTATAAAACCATCCTCTCAAAATTTAATAGTATATTTTGTTTTTAATAGTTATTTATATGTAATTGATTGAAAAATATCAAAGTATTATATTCTAGAATTAAAAATATATAAAAAGGCAAATTTAAAAATTAATAAAAAGTTTAGTATATTAATTACTCCATCCGTCCACTTTTATTTGTCATGTTGCGGTTTGAAAGTCTATATGACTAATTTTCAAAATTAAATTAGATTACATGAATTCAATATTTTAAATAAAAAATTTAGATATTCAAAAACTATAAGAAAAATACTATAAATTGTAAGTTTTTGCATTTCAATATGATGAAAAAATACATTGTAAAATATGTTGAACATCTTGTATTCCTAAGATACTTAGAACAAAACTTTGAAGAACTTGGTAAGACACAATAAAGTTTAAGAACATTTTCACAACTAGAAAATTAAAACTAGTAGAGAAACTAGAATCAGAAACAGATTAGAAAAAATATACAAAGTTACCAACAAACTTTGCAGAAACACGAAGTTACCAAAGTTTAATGAACCAGTGAAGAACAGAAGAACATAAATTAATTCACAAATCTAAAATCTGTAACAC
>JAJOOF010018767.1:0-14448 GCA_029582545.1 Solanum lignicaule
GTGAGGGCATTTAGATACTTTTGTTGAGCTTGAACTTGCACAAGTAGCAAGTATTGCGAGCATGAGAATCTTTGGTAATGGTGTGTCACAATTTGAATGTTTGATTACACAAGTGATCCTTGCTTAAGTAAATTGAGTCTTGTTGTGTGCATTCATGATTTAGTCTTGTGTAGCACTGTTTGAGGCACCCTATTTGAACTGCTGAACTTGAGTTTGCTTGAGGACAAGCAAAAGTTTAAGTTGGGGGTGTTGATGAGTCCACAAATTGGACTCATTTGGGGTTTTATTTTAATAGAAATAATGTCCTCGAATACTTGTTTTATCTCAATACCTGATTAAAATGCTTAAGTTTCAGGTATTTGAAGTTTTACTAGAAGTATGGACACTTAGGCGGAAAACGGAGCAAAAAGGGCTGAAAAGAACAAGAAATGAAAGTTTGCGGATCGCCGAGTCCAGCTTGGCGAGTCGCCGAATTGACATGCACCGCCCTTTGTTCAAGTACGCGAAGCCTTGAAGGAATGGGATCAAAAGGCGGGGAAAAGAGCAGTCGGCGAGTCGCCGATTAGTTCCGCGAAGCAGTACTGTACTGCCCAATGATCCAGAATATGAGGATGTTGAAAGCAAGACACTGAAGGCTATGAGCTGATTAAAGGGCGGATCGCCGAGTTCATCAGTGATCTCGACTAAAGTCGTCGAACGATCCTCCGCAGAAAAATCTGTGAAAACTATAAATATTAGTTAGAGTTGTAGTCTTTGAAGGAACAATTTTAGAGTAAATATTATTATTAGTCTATAGTATTTTTCTATATTTTTCTCTCAAGTTTGGAGAGGGTTTTGTGGAGACTTGAAGAAAGGAGTTCATCTTCCCCAAGTTGGAAGTGGGTCTTCTTTATTCTTCTTCCGTAGCTTAATTCAATGTTTAATTTCTTATACCCAGTTGATTTCTTTATCATGTTAGGTATAATTTCTTATTTCTTGATGTGTGGCTAAAAAAACCCCATTCTTGAGGTGTGATTTAGAAAATATGGGTTGATATTCTTGTTGGGTCTTGCTTGCTGATAGGTTAGATGTATTTTAATTGTGATTTCACCTAGTGGTTGTGGTTTAATTTAAAGGGTTTGTAGTTTCAAATACAAAGTTACCCATGTGTTTACGGCTTGCCCGAGAGGGAGGTCGCGAAACCAAAACCACTAGACTGATGGCCTAAGGAGTGGGTCGTCATGATTTTCAGCCCGAGAGGGTGAGCCCTAATCCCATATCCTAACACTCAGCTCGAGAGAGTGAGTGGGGTAAGGCGTAGGCTGGTCTTCATGCGGCAAATGGGTGTCCGAGAGGAACGCATTTGAAACAGGGTAAGTTGCCCGAGAGGGAACTTATTTCCATTTAAAACTTAGCCTAGTCACTATTGTCTTGCAAATTTCCTATTGAAAGCATGTACCCAGCAATTTATCTCAACTTGTATTGCGGTCTCATCCCAAGAACCTTCCCCATACTTGATTTTCTTGTTTATTTTGCTGTTTTAATTTACATTGCATTTTATCGCAAATATTTTTAGCTACGACTAATTCAAATGAAATTCTAATTGGCTACTGATTCTTAAAACCACTCCCTTGGGACACGACCCCAACCCTTGGTTGGGCTACTATATTATCGACGATCGTAGACACTCATACAGTAGGATAGTGTCGTTGGTCACGATAAGCATCATGAAGCGCGCCACATTTATGAATTAGAGGCTACAAGATGATTAGGAAATCTCACTTCTTCATTAATCTTAAGTCGTGCAATAGAGCTTAACTTTATAGGGTCTTTTTTTCTAATCCTTATCCGGGGATCTACAGGACATGACAACTTTAAAAGCTTTGACCAGTGGATTTGAAGGTGACTATGCTGATCAAGGAGCTCCTCCTCAAGCTCCTCAACTTCCGTTGACTTAATGTCTAATGAGAAGATTAGGTATGGTTTCCAATTGTTGACTCAATTCGAGATAGAAGTCTCGGAATTCTATGGATCAAAGATGGAGGAAGATCCACTAGAGTTTATAGATAATGTTTCTAGGATGTTGAACTTTGTGGGAGTGACTCCGGTAGAGAAATAGGAATTGGCCACTCATCAATTGAAAGATATTGTTCAAATGTGGTTTAGTCAATGGAAAGAAGCAACGCCGGTATAAGCGGGCCCCATGGAATTGAAAGATTTAAGAATGGGTTCCTTGATAGGTTTTGATCTTTGGAGATAAGAGAGGCCAAGATACTTGAGTTTATTAACCTTCGCCAAAGTAGAATGGGTGTTGAGGAGTATGCTTGGGTGTTCACTAGCTTGTCAAGATATGCTACATCCATAGGGGCCAACCCTAGAATAAAGATGAATAAGTTTGTGTCGGGTCTATCCGACTTGATAGCAAAAGAATTTAGAATGGTTATGCTTGAGAATTATATGAATATTGATTGTCTTGTGATTCATGCTCAAGGGGTTGAAACGGAGAAACTTGAAGAGAGGTCTAGAGGAACAAGGAGGCATAGACTTGATGATGAAAATTTCACTCAAGATAGGGTGAGTGAACAAAGCTATCCAAAGAAGAGACAAAGGTTTCATGGGGAAGATGATGAGTCCACGATTTGGACTCATTTAGGGATTTATTTTGATAGATTTAGTGTCCTCAAATGCATTTTTGTGCCAATGAAAGATGTAAATCCTTGAATTTTAGGTATTTGGATTTGGGAACGATGCATGGACACTATTGAGCAAAAAAAGAACAAAGCAAGCAAAAGGAATGAAGGAACGAAGACCTGATGATCGTCGAAGTCATTCGGCGAATCGCCAAATTGCCAAGATACTGCCTAAAGTTACAGTAGCCAAACCAAGAAGAAGTGAAAAATGAAGGCGAGATGAAGAACAATCGGCGAGTCACCAATCTGTCGACGACGCCCGACTTACCTCACCAAGTGGTCTTAAACATTGACATATCAGACTTGTTTAAATTAGTTTTGGCCAGAGAGAGACTCATTCAGAAATGTGAGGAAGACATTGCTTAGAGAGAAAACACTACCAAAAGCTTTTCCTCGTAATTTTAGCAAGATTTTCTTAGAGATTTTGTAATAGATAAGATTTTTAGTTGATTTCCTCATATAATTCTCATTTTGTACTCAACTATGGGAGTGTGGATGGATGTTGATTTTTCTTTTTTCGATATGAGTGGCTAAAACCCTTCTTTTGGGGTTTTGACTATGAAGCAAATTGTTGAGTTTTTCTAAGTGGGTATTGTTGAATTGCAAATAAGAGGTTAATTTGAAGTGGGTCTGAGTTGCTGTTGCATTTTGAAGTTGTTTTGCATATTTAGTGTAACAAGTTTAGTGTTGTGAGCTTGCTCAAGAGAGAGGCACAAAACCAAGGTAAAAAACTTAGCATCCTTAGTAGTGGGTTACCAGGATTTCAGCTTGAGAGAGTGAAATACGGAACCTATCCTTTGTATCCAGCTCGAGAGAGTGGATTTGATGAGGACAAAGGGCTGGGCATCTTCCAATTTGTGTTGAAATTCAAGAGAATTCAGCATAGAAAAGGTAATTGTTCAAAAGAAAGTTATCTTATATATGGCCTGACCTACCCACAACAAATTATCCTATTATGAGCATCCACATTCACTCGCTAAAGTAAAATTCGACAATTCGCTGGTCAATTCCTCAAGTTCTACTTTACTATTTGTCTATTTCGTGTTGATTCATGAAATTGGAGTGAAATTTCACATTTGAAACTCAAACCATAAAGGTGTAACAAGTGCTTCATTTAAGAGATTGTTGTCACAACTTCATCTTTGAATTTAAAGGAAAAACTATTGAAGAGATTGTTGTCACAACTTCATCTTTGAATTTAAAGGAAAAACTACTCCCTTGGGACTCGACCCCAACTTAGTTAGTTGGGTTATATTACTATTGAACAATTGCTGACACTTAATATTGGATGAAGTGTCTTTGATAGCGTTTATGAAAATGGCACCGCTGCTGGGGAGTAGCATTACTTAGAATTCTTTGATTGAAGATTTGACACTCTCAAATTTGGTGTCTGTAGTTAAATTAGCTTTGGCTGCTTTGTGTAAGAGTTGGCTGGACTACTTAGAAGTGAACATGAGTGAAGAAAAGATGAATGATAGCCAAGTAGGGAATCATGATGGTATAGATGATCTCAATAGTGTCAACAACCCAGCTTAATCGGGTGGAATGGGTGCAATTTGCATCCCACAAGCTGATGAGAATGCGATGATTGAAGTCACTAGTACCACTCTTGACTTACTCCAAATGAGGGGATTATATGGAGGGCTAGATCATGAAGACCCGTATAAGCACGTAAGAAATTTTACAAAGGTTTGCAGTCCTTTTTCATTCAAAAATGTGTCACAAGAGTCAATCCGGATGCGGTTATTCCCACTGTCCTTAATTGGAGTAGCTAATAAGTGGTTAGCGGAGTTACCAAACAATTCCATCACATCATGGGAGGAGCTGATTATAGCATTTAACACCAGATTCTTTCCTCCATCAAGAATGATGAAACTTAGAGACGAAATTCAAGGTTTCAAGTGATGGGAGGGGGAACCCATCCATGAAACGTGGGTGAGGTTTAAGAAACTCCTACTTAAATTCCCAACTCATGGGTTACCAAACGATTTGTTACTTCAATATTTTTACCGGAGTCTTGATTCGATTAATAAATGAGTGGCTAATTAATTGGTACGAGGAGGAATAATGTTACAATCATTTGAGGTAGCTTCGTTTCTTCTTGATGACATGACTAGAATAAACAAAGCGTGGTACACCCAAGAAGATCAAGTCTCTCCATTTTGTTTTAGACTAATGCAAGAACAACTTGATAAAGAGAGAGAGAGGGGGATGAAAATATCAAGAAGATGTTGACCCAAATGGAATTTCAACAAGAGCACATGAAGGGGACCTGTGGAGTGTTTAGTGTTGAGGAGGGTTCTTCTTTCGATTACTCAAGACCGAGGGAGAATCAGGGTTGTAGCTCCAAGAGATATGAGGAGGGTTTCCACCCACACTATCTACAACGAGGCGGAAATCAAGGTTGGAACTATCACAAAGAAGAAGAACAAAAGAGATCCTATCAAGATTGGGCTGAGCAAAATGATTATTGGAGAAGGGAAGATGATCACAATGATAACCATACTCACTCGAGTGTAAGCCCAAAATAAAAAAGGAGTGCAAGTAGTCCCCGGGTGAATGACTTGTTGTCACGCATACTTGATAAGGTTGAAGGTTCAGATGATTTGTTGAAATGGATGAAAGATGACTTTTCATCATTGAACAGTAAAGTGAACTATCATGCCGATTCCATCAAGATATTTGAAGGACAATTAAGTTTATTAACAACTCAATTGAAACCAAAGATGATGCTGGAAGATGACGCTAGAGGGCTGGCTATAGTTACTCGTAGCGAAAAGGTGGCAATAGGTAATGTGATGGGAAATGAAGATGCTCAAAAGCATAAAGAAGATAAAGGCATGGAGGAACAAGAGTTACTTAGCCATTGAAGAATTGCCAAACAACCATAAAAGGGAGTGGAACAACATGTTCAAAGTTCAAAAGTCATGCAACCTCTTCCCAAAATACCTTCCCCATTTCCCCAATGTTTGAAGAAGAAGAATGAAGATGAGAAGTTCAAGAAGTTATTATCGGTGTTTAAGACATTGTCAATTAATCTCCCCCTTGTAGAGACATTGTTAGAAATGCCGGGATATGCCAAGTTTATGAAAGAGTTAGTCACAAAGAAAAAGAACTTGTATTTTGAGACAATAGAAGTTTCCCATAGTTGTAGTGCAATTATGACTAAGGAGTTGATCAAAAAGAGAGAGGATCCTGGGGAATTCACAATCCCTTGCACCATTGGCATGCTCCAGTTCGCTAAAGCTTTATACGATTTGGGGCCAAGCATCAACTTGATCCCCTATGTGATCTACAAACAACTTGGGTTGGGTGAACCAAAGGCAACCACAATGAGACTCTTAATGGCTGACCGTTCAATCAAACATCCCGTGGGAATACTTTACGACATTTTGGTGAAGGTTGATCGGTTCATTTTCCCGGCCGATTTTGTCATTCTTGATTGTGAAATAGATGCTGAAATTCCCATTATTTTGGGAAGACCATTATTAGCAACCGAAAGAGCATTGGTCGATGTTGAAAGCGGAGAGTTGAAGTTTCGGGTGAACGAAGATGAAGTAACCTTCAATGTTTGTAAGTCAATGAAACACCCAAGTGATATTCATGTGGTGTCTACCGTTGATGTTATCAATGAGGCAGTGGCTAGCGTGAGTCATTTGATGTGCATGAGTGAACCTCTTGAATCTGTGCTTGCTAATTATGATGAATTTGAAATTCAAGATTATGAAGAGGTAGTAGTTGCTCTTTCAGTCTTAGGAGGCTATTCAAAGACTCCATTGAAATTGGACATTGATTTGAAAAATAGAGAGAGTCCTCCTGCAAAGCTATCAACAGAAGAACCACCACATCTGGAATTAAAATCAATTCCCTTATCTCCGGTATGCTTTCTTGGGGGGAAATAACACTCTACCGGTGATTATTGCGGCTGACTTGCTTGAATGGTAGGAGAAATTGCTTCTTGAGGTGTTACAAAGGCATATCAAAGCTATAGGTTGGACCATAGCTGATATAGTGGGCATTCCTCCCGGTATTTGTACTCACAAAATTCAGCTTGATAGTGAGTGTAAATTGAGTGTTGAACATCAATAGAGATTGAACCCACCAATGCAAGAAGTAGTGAAAAAAAAGATAATAAAGTGGTTAACGCAGGTGTGATCTACCCTATTGTTGATAGCAAATGGGTAAACCCGATGTAATGTGTGCTAAAAAAGGAGTATCACAGTGGTCCCGAATGAAAAGGGGAAACTTGTGTCTCTGAGGCCGGTGACCGGATGGAGGGTATGCATAGATTACCGGAAGTTAAACTCATGGATTGAAAAAGATCACTTCCCCATCCCCTTCATGGATCAAATTCTTGATCGACTCTTGAAAAGATGTTTGTATTACTCTTTGGATGGGTATTCCGGTTACAACCAAATCTCCATTGCTCCGGCAGACCAAGAGAAAACCACCTTCACATGCCCCTATGGGACTTTTGCCTTTCAAAGGATGCCATTCGGATTATGCAATGCCCCGGCAATCTTCCAACGTTGCATGCTATCAATTTTTGCCGACATGGTAGAAGATTCAATGGAGGTATTTATGGATGACTTCTCAATTGTGGGTGACACTTTTGAGACATGCTTAGAACACTTAGGACCAGTTCTCCAAAGATATGTGGAGTCGAACTTGGTCTTAAACTGGGAAAAGTGTCACTTCATGGTTAATGAAGGAATAGTACTTCGTCACAAGGTGTCGCAAAAGGGGCTGGAGGTTGATAAAGAAAAGATTGAAGTGATTGAAAAATTACCACCGCCAATTTCGGTAAAGAGGGTTCGTAGTTTCTTAGGACATGTCGGTTTCTACTAGAGGTTCATCAAAGACTTCTCAAAGATTCCACATCCTTTATGCAAACTATTAGAGAAGGAGGTGAAATTCCAATTTTATGATGCTTGTATGGTGGCTTTTCAGCTCTTCAAGGAGAAATTAGTATCTACCTCGGTCATTATTAGTCTTGATTGTTCAGAATCTTTTCAAGTAATGTGTGATGCAAGTGGAATGGCATTGGGTGTTGTGCTGGGGCGGAAATGCAACAAACCTTTTCACCCAATTTATTACGCAAGGAAGACTCTAAACAGTGCTCAACGTAACTATATTTTTACTGAACAAGAGTTGCTTGCGGTATTCTATGCATTTGAGAAATTTCGGGCATACTTATTAGGCACTAAAGTAATTGTTCACACTGATCATCTTGCACTCCATTACCTAATGGAAAAGAAGGATGCAAAACCAAGGTTGATAAGGTGGGTGTTATTATTGCAAGAATTTGACTTTGAGGTCAAAGATAGAAAAGGTTGCGAAAATCAGGTGGCTGGCCACTTATCAAGGTTAGAGGGCAAGAAGAATGACGAGCCTGAGGTTGACATAGACGATACCTTCCCCGATGAACAAGTGTTTTCAATAAATCTCAAACGAACTCCCTCGTATGCAGATTTTTCCAATTACATAGTGTGTGGATTAATGCCGGATGAGCTGAACTTATACCAATAAAAGAGGTTCATGTTCAACGTTAAAAAGTACTTTTGGGATGAACCATACTTTTTTCAAGAGTGTGCAGATCATATCATTAGACGGTGTGTTTCGGAAGAAGAGGCGGTAGAAATTCTCTATGCTTGTCATGTTTCACCGGTTGGGGGCCATCATAGCGGTGTGTGTACAACAACTAAAGTTCTCCAAAGTGGATATTACTAGCCATCCTGGTACAAATATGCGCATGAATTTGTGAAAAAATGCGCTCAATGTCAGAAGCAAGGTGGAATGTCTACAAGACACGAGTTACCTCTTACTCTCATTTTAGAAGTTGAGCTATTTGATGTTTGGGTAATCTATTTCATGGGCCCATTTGTGAGTTCCTTTGGTAATAAGTATATCTTGGTGGCTGTAGATTATGTTTCTAAATGGGTGGAAGCTGTTGCACTTCCAAACAATGAAGGGAAAATTGTGGTTCAATTTCTGAAATGCTACATCTTTGCTAGATTCGGTACTCCTCGAGTTATTATTAGTGATGGTGGATCCCACTTTTGCAATAAATGGTTCTCAGCTGCATTGAGTAAGTATGGGGTGAAACAGAAGGTAACTACTTCATATCATCCCCAAACAAGGGGCCAAGTTGGAGTGTCAAACTGGGAGATCAAGAGCATCTTGGCTAAGACAGGGATTGCTAATAGGACTGATTGGTCTCGAAAGCTTGATGACGCACTATGGGCATATCACACCGCATACAAAACTCCAATCAATATGTCTCCATCTCAGTTAGTTTTTGGGAAGTCTTGCCATCTACTAGTTGAGTTAGAACACAAAGAAATGTGGGCATTGAAAGTTCTGAATTTGGACTGGACAAACACCTCAAAAGAGAGAGTAGAGCAGTTAAACGAGTTGGACGAATTTAGGTTTAAAGCTTACGAAAGTTCAGCTCTCTACAAGGAAAAGATGAAGAAGTGGCATGATGCAAAGATACTTAAGAGAGAGTTCAAGGTGGGAGATTAGGTGTTACTATACAACTCCCGACTTAGACTCTTTCCCGGAAAACTCAAGTCCAAATAGTCAGGACCATTTAGAGTAATAAGAGTATTCACCAATGGTGCCATAGAAGTTGAGGGTCAAGAAGGACCTGCATTTAAGATGAATGGGAAACACTTAAAGTTATACTTTGGAGAGTGCTAGGAGATCTTTTTGATTGAGGTGGTGTATCTGGAATATGTTTGAGAGCATTTACACGTCATGCCACGACGTTAAATAAGGCTCTTCTTGGGAGGCAACCCCAGTGTTAGTGTTTTTAAATAATGTATGTGTTGATTTGTAGGAGCTGGGTCATGAGCGAGACAAAAATGCTATTGGTGAGTCACCGAACCCATTCGGCGAGCTCAAATTGGTCCGTCTTATGGACCTAAAATATTGGGCTGAAACTCTGGAACATTCGGCGGGATACCTTCACCATTCCCGAGTCACCGATGTGCTTAGGCGATCCGACTTTCCTCTCCCTTTTGCTTTCGACGTTGATTACGTCCCTCAAGGATTGTCGATGATATTCTGAGTCCATTATGCGAGTGGTCGAACTGTTCGGTGACCTCCTACATCTTCGCCAATCTGCCCTTCTCTGGGAGTGCAGTCCACTGGAACTAAGGGCGATCTGCAGAACATTAGGTGCATTGCCACAACATTCGGCGTCTGGTTTACTCTCTCGCCAACTGGGCGTTTGGTAAAGATTCCCCGTTCCCCCGCTCTACTTATTTACATACTAAAATGCTTTCATTTCTTGTTAGTTTTTCTTTATTATTCTTATTTTGTTTTATTTGCGGTAATTCCCGTTCTCTACCCACATTGAGGACAATGTTGAATGCTTTGGTGGGGGGGTGGAAATTGGTCAGTGTCCTCAACGAACCTCCTCCTCTTTATGCCACCTCTCCTGTTTGTGAATGTGGTTGTTCTCTTACAAATTCGAGTACCGGTTTTGATCAATATCGATGACTTGAATAGTGCTCATAATATAACAAAAATGAATGTACAGCTACAATGAGGCCAAATGAAGTTGCATAGATAATATGTGAACTCTTTGCATCTCGTTGTGACTAGCCAAGTATCAAATTGAGTCTCTTGTGATGAGCATTGCACTCTAGCGAAAGTGTGGAGTCTTGTTTTGACATTGGTGTCTATGCCTTGTGTGATGAGCTTACCGTGAACCATGTGTGATGACACTTAGAATTTGCCTCATTGGTTCGGTTGACTAAGTAAGGTAATCTCTTGATATGATCTTAGGCAACTTTGAAGAGTGTGAAACAATTTGATAGATACCTCTTTTGTGGCCTACCTTGTGAGTATGTGAACCCCTTTTGAACACCCTTTGAGGCCTTAACCTTTTCTTAGAAGAAACTTGATAACATTGTGATCTTTCTTGATCCATTATCCATAATCCTCTTGATTTGTGGTTTGTTTGAATAGCCAACTTAGGCCAAAAGCCTAAGTTGGGGGTGTGGTGAAAAGAGAAGGTAAATCAAGAAGTGAAAGAAAGTCCCCTTTGACCCATGGTTTTGAGAAAAATGGAACCCCTCCATAGAAAAAAAAAGAGGGAAAAAGAAGGAAAAAAAAATGAAAAAGTTGTGGAATATAGTTGTGAAGATACAAAAAAAATGGGGTTTCCAACAGTCCATGGAAAGCGAATAATGGGATGACTTGTGAGCACGAATGAAAATGATGAATAAAAGGAAAGGAAGTGTTGTTCATACCACATTTCATAAGGACTATAACCATTGAGCCTAAATGACAATACCTTTGCACTCAGCCCCATTACGAGCCTTGAAAAGACCTTTTTGATCTTGACTGAGCTGAAGCAAGTGTTGATTGGAAAATATGGGAAAACCTATAGGTGAAATCTGCATTGTGTTCATCTTTGTGAGTGTGAGCGTTGCATTTGATACCAAAGCTTTGAATTGTGAACCATTGTGTGTGAATATGGAATCATTCTTTGTGCGAGGGCATTTGAGTACCTTTGTTGAGCTTGAACTTGCATTTGAAGCAAGTATTATGAGATTGAGATTCTTTGATAATGGTAAGTCATAATTTAAATCTTTGAGTGCACAATTGATCTTTGCATGAGTAAGTTGAGTCTTCTTGTGTGCATTCATGATTGAGTCTTGTGTAGCACTATTTGAGACATCCTTTTTGAACTGCTGAACTTGAGTTTTACTTGAGGACAAGCAAAAGTTTAAAGTTGGGGGTGTTGATTAGTTCATGATTTGGACTCATTAAGGGGTTTATTTTGATAGATTTAGTGTCCTCAAATGCATGTTTTGTGCCAATGAAGGATGTAAATCCTTGAATTTCAGGTATTTGGATTTGGGAATGATGCATGGACACTATTGAGCAAAAAAGGAACAAAGTAAGCTAAAGGAATGAAGAAATGAAAACCTGATGATCACCGATGGCATTCGGTGAATCGCCAAATTACCAAGATACCGCCTAAAGTTATAGTAGCCAGACCAAGAAGAAGTGAAAAATGAAGGCGAGATGAAGAACAATCAGCTAGTCGCCGATCTGTCGGCGATGCCCGACTTACCTTGCCGAGTGGTCTTAAACATTGACACATCAGCCTTGTTTAAATTAGTTTTTACCAGAGAGAGAAACTCATTCAAAAACGTGAGGAAGAAATTACTTAGAGAGAAAACAGTACCAAAAGCTTTTCCTGGTGATTTTAGCAAGATTTTCTTAGAGATTTTGTAATAGATAAGATTTTTAATCGATTTCCTCATATAATTCTCATTTTGTACTCAACTATGGGAGTGAGGATGTATGTTGATTTTTCAATTTTTGATATGTGTGGCTAAAACCCTTCTCTTGGGGTTTTGATTATGAAGCAAATTGTTGAGTTTTGGTTAGTCGGTATTGTTGAATTGCAAATAATGGGGTTAATTTGAAGTGGGTCTGAGTTGCTGCTGCGTTTTGAAGTTGTTTTGCATATTTAGTGTAACAAGTTTACTGTTGTGAGCTTGCTCGAGACAGAGGAACATAACCAAGGTAGCAAACTTAGCATCCTTAGTAGTGGGTTACCTGGATTTAAGCTCTAGAGAGTGACATACGGAACCTATCCTTTGTAACCAGCTCGAGAGAGTGGATTTCATGAGGACAAAGGGTTGGGCATCTTTCGATTAGTGTTGAAGTTCGAGACAATTCAACATAGAGAAGGTAATTGTTCGAAAGAAAATTATCTTCTATATGGCCTAACCTATCCAACAAATTACCCTATTGCGAGCATCAACATTCACTCGCTAAAGTAAAATTTGACAATTGGCTAGTCAATTCCCCAAGTTCTACTTTACTATTTGTGTATTTCGTGTTGATTCGTGAAATTGGAGTGAAATTTGACATTTGAAACTGAAACCATAAAGGTGTAACAAGTGTTTCATTGAAGAGTATGTTGTCACAACTTCATCTTCGAATTTAAAGGAAAAACTACTCCCATGGGACTCGACCCCAACTCACTTAGTTGGGTTATATTACTATTGAACGATCGCTGACACTTAGTATTGGATGAAGTGTCTTTGTTAGCGTTTATCCCAAAACTTTTCTAAGGTTCCCCCAAAGTTTAACCAAAAGAGGGTATCTAACCCTAAGTCCCAATACAAAGATGGTAGAATCCTATTCCGTACTTATGCTAGGTGTGGAAAAAGGTATGATGGTAAGTGTCTAGCCGGCATGAAGGGTTGTTATGGTAGTGGTGATAAAGGTCACATAATGAGGGATTGCCCGGTGCTAATGGCTAGAGAAAGAGAGGGTAAGCAAGTTCCTCCTAATGGTTGCGGTATGTGTTTTATGCTTTATTAGATTCTGGTATTACTTGTCTTTTGTGACTTAATATGCTAGACCTTGATGTTGCCCTTAGTGTGAATGGGCTTCATTGTTGCTTTAGGATAATGATGGTAGAACCCTACTTGGCCATTTTGAGTTTTGATAGGTGGGAAAGTTTGATGACAAGGGTGTTTGAGTAATGCCTATATGTGTTGAGTGAATAGACTCCTCTAAAAGGGTCAAAGGGTAATTCACCATGGTCTAGAATCACCTTGGTTGATAGATGTGAAGGATTAGTGATAACTTGGGCCGACCTTAGAGTTGAAAGAGATGGTATGCTTAGATAGTAAGGTCATTGTGTGTCCTTGATGCCCATGATTTAGATTGGCTTGGAATTCTCTCCTTGAGAAGTACATTGAGTTTGGGAAGTTTAGTCCCGGTTTTGTAGGCTCATATGAAATCTTGAGTGGAGTTAGTAAGGTTGAGATGTATTGTTAGACTTCTAGTGGTTTTAGAACCCGGCAAGGTTACCATGAGTTTTAGCTATGGCTTTGAGGATTAGTTGAACGAAGTGGTAATTGAAGTTTAAGTAGGGGACTTCTCCTAAGGGGAAGATAGTATGTTTAGATATCAATATTTTGAGAGTCCCGATATCCTCATCTCTTTCTTCTACTCCTATTCTAGCTTGAGACAAAGAGTTCCTTGTGACTTGTTTCAATTTGGAGACATGTGTGATTTATGTGTTTCCATGATCTCCTTATGTTTTGCATGTTCTTGAGAGAATTCATGTTTAATAATAAAATGAGTTTTCATGATTTATGTTCCTCATGATGTTGTGCATTTTGGTATAATGATGACATATTTGACTTCATGGGATGATTTGATGGACATGCTTTGTATGTTTTTGATGAAATGGCATATTGGCTCCATAATGTTGTGTTGAGCTTGCTTTTAGTTTTAGAAGATAGTTCCTCCTATGACTATATGATAGATGATGTTTGGAAGAGTTAGTATAGGCTTACTCCCAAAGGGGGATATGGTGTGCCTAACTAGCAATATTATTATGTGTTGGTGTTGGTGTTGGTGTTGGCATGACTTCCTTCTATAATGCATATTCATGAAAACTTGTGTCTTGAAAGAAAATGAGTTTATGTGAATTGTTTTTCCTCAATGATGTAATGCATTTAGTATGAGTGTCTATTGTACATCATGAGAATAATATATGAGCATGCTTTTGTTAGGAGTTGAGAAATTCTGTCAGGCCCCGAGCTACCCCCGAGACGCGGACACGGGACCTAGGACCACAAGTGATCCCAAGCTAACCCTGCTGGCATGATCATGAGCATACTAAAGATAATAAACTGATGCGGAAGCTAAATCATAAATAAATGAAAAGATGGGGAATACCCATATACTATAACTGGGATAAATGAAAACTGATGAGTTTAATACAAGGAAG
>JAJOOF010018768.1:0-12091 GCA_029582545.1 Solanum lignicaule
TTGGGTCTTGCTTGCTGATATGATAGATGTATTTTAATGGTGATTTCACCTAGTGGTTGTGGTTTAATTTAATGGGTTTGTAGTTGCAAATACAAAACCACCCATGTGTTTTCGGCTTTCCCGAGAGGGAGGTCGCGAAACCAAGACCGCTAGACTGATGACCTAAGGAGTGGGTCGACATGAGGTTTAGCCCGAGAGGGTTAGCCCTAGTCCCATATCCTAACACTCAGCTCGAGAGAGTGAGTGGGGTAAGGCGAAGACTGGCCTTCATGCGGCAAATGGGTGTCCGAGAGGAACACATTTGAGACGGGGTAAGTTGCCCGAGAGGGAACTTATTTCCATCTAAAGCTTAGCCTAGTCACTATTATCTTGCAAATTTCCTATCGAAATCATGTACCCAACGATTTATCTCAACTTGTATTGCAGTCACACCCCAAGAACTTGTCCCCATACTTGATGTTCTTATTATTTTTGTTGTTTTTTACTACTTGTGACAAAACCCCCATTTGATATTTGACACCTTTGTGTAACCCCTTTTAATTTACAAATTTTTAATCGTTAATGTCTTTAGCTACGACTAGTTTGAACTTAATTTTATTTTTCTACTAATTCTCAAAACCACTCCCTTGGGACACGACCCCAACCCTTGGTTGGGTTACTATATTATCTACGATCATCGACAATTGTACTGTAGGTTAGTGTCGCTGGTTACGATAAGCATCAAAGAGCAGCGAAGTCTGTTGCTGGCGGAGAGAGAGGAGCAGAGAGAGATAGAGGAGCAAGAGTTTCAACGGTTGGATGCAATCCATCGTTAGGCGGCGACAGCGGTGAATCCGGGCAGCAGGTGAGGAAGAAGAGAGAGGAGAGGGTTGCGGTTACTCCTCTTTGGAGAAGAGAGGAAGAATGAGAATAGGGTTTGGGGTCTTTTGCTAGATTAAAATAGGAATGTTAGGAATATTTGATCTCACCCATTGGATTAGTTTAGTTGAGTGTCTAGGATTCGATCTAGGATTTAACTTAAAGAATGGACGGCTAGGATTAAATGGAAATGGAAATGGAATTGAATTAAAATATGAATTGGTTATAATTGCAATGAACAAATGGGCAAAATTGCAACTATATTGAAATAAAAGGCTAAAATTGAAATAGAAAGAGAGCTAGAATTGAAAGAAAATTGGATAGATTAGGCTATGATTTAAATGATTTAAAGGATAATCAAGGAAGTGCTATCCGATTAATAAAATACTATACATATTATAATATTTTGATACAAATTAAACACAATTAAATTTTAAAACATTTAAGTAAGATAAATAGTTCAAGTTTAATTACCGATAAAAATAATTTGATAATAATAATAAAATAATTTAATAATAATTACAATATTTATTATAAATCATGCATACTAAAATATATAATTATTAGACAAAATTGATTAAACTTTTAAACCCAAAATATGTTTTTTTTAAAATACGTATTTAATCGAATAACATTCTCGAAAGGCTTAAAGGTCAGTCAAAATTGTGTGTCAATAGCTGCCCCTTGGCTGCTTGAGAATGAAGGATGAATTGCCAGGCAACCACGTTGACTTAGTAGCCGATTTTTTCCGACCGACCAAAGATGTCAGTGGGATCAATTGAAACGATATGGAGTTGGAAAAGGGTACGACCGAGACTTTGGTATTAAGTCGCCTACATATCTTTGGTATTACTAGAATCAGATCGTGTGTAGTTCTAGATTTAAGAATGAGGGAAGCTCCTAAAGTTAAAACAACGGTACGATACTCGAAAGGGAACGATAGTGGCTTGAATAGATAAGATTAGAGTAGCGAAAAGAGCATGACAGAGCGATTTCCAGCTTAAGAAAGGATGAGATGAAAAGAAGTAATACGAGTAGCAAAGAATTGAGAGGGACTTTGTTGCGATAGACATGTAAGCATGATAAACGTAGATGAGAGGGCGATTGATCTCGTTTGCAATATATCAGTCTCTGCAAATCTGTAGCTTGTAATACAACTAAATAAAGTGGTTAGAGAAAATATATATCAGATAAACGGTAAATGTAAACATGATGCAATTTTCCATATCGACCATGATATTTGCCTTAAGACTATGAAAATGATGTTTTAGGCTATGATGTCTAGGGCCATGATATGCAAAATTAATTCCTCATGTCATGAAAATGTTGTCTGTGGGCCATGAAAATGAAGCCCTTAGACTATGCACCTTCAAATCATGATAAGTAGAAAGTAAATCCTTAGGCCATGATATGATGTCCGCAGGCCATGAAAGATGATGCCTTTAGACCATGACGCCTTCAGAATATAAATAATGAGTAGAGAAAGTGTACCTGTTTTGATGTAATTCGGGCATCTATTGATATATGTGGTTTTATTTGATAGAAACTCCATGCCGATGTGTTTCTTTGAGAACCATCTGATTTCAATAACTTGAATCAAAAGCGACATCAACAATCCTCGGGCTTAATTTAATTTCGGGATCAATATACTCCTCAGGCTCAATGCAATCTTGGGCATAATACAATCTCGAGCGCATGCAATTCTCAGGTAGATGCAATTCACAAGGCACAGTGCAATTCTCAGGCACAATGCAATCTCGAGCACAATGCAATTGTCGGGCACAATGCAATCTCGGGCACAATGCAATCATCAAGCACAATGCAATTCTCGGGCACAATGCAATCTTGGGCACATGCAATCTCGAGCACATGCAATATTGGGCACAATGCAATTCTCGGGCACAATGCAATTTTCGGGCACAATGCAATCTCGAGCATAATGCAATTCTCGAGCACAATGCAATCTCGGGCACAATGCAATCTCGGGCACATGCAATCTCGGACACAATGCAATTTTGGGCACAATATAATAGTTGAAGTATGAAACATCTTCGACCTTTGGAAGGATCGAGCGTCATTTACTGGCGATTTTTGGGCTCAATATAAAATAACTTGGTCCTTCATCCTATCAGAAGGACAATGTGCCATTTGACTGGCGGTTTGGGCTCAAAATAATATAGCTTGATCCTTCCTCCTACATGAAGGACGTGGTGCCACTGATGGGTGATCGTCAGGCTCGGAATAATGTAGCTTGATCCTTCTTCCTATTGGAAGGATGGGATGCCATTGATTAGTGATTTGTCGGGCTTAATATAGCGGTATATCGATTCTTCAAGTGATGTTGAAGTTGCTTATTGTATATGTACTTGTTCTTTCTGCATTCAAAGAGAAATAGTTAGTTATAGGGGAGGTTGATCTTTATCCCTGATTTGGCACAGTATGATCCTTTGATGTTTGCTCGAAGTTCGACCATTTGCAATGTTGTCAAAAATTTTGATGTTCCCTCAAAATTTTCTGCCCCAGTGTAGAACTTCTAGTTATCTAATGCTCTTTTTGTCGATCAAAAGTTGTTCTCTTGAATTTTTGAGATCTTCTCAAAAATTCTGCCCCAGTCTCATTATTCGTAAATGAATGGGATTGTTGAGGTCTTCTTTTGCAAGAAAATATAATCTTTAATTGATTGAATTTTTGAGATCCTCAAAAAAATTGTGCCCTAGTATTGACTTGCAAGAAGAATGTTCTCTTGATGGGATTTTTGTGTCCCTCTCAAATATTCTACCTAGTATTGTAGCTTATAGGAAAATGCCCTTTGATTAAATTTTTGAGACTCTCTTAAAAATTCTGCCCTAGTTGTGGCTTGCTAGAAAATGCTCTTTGATGGAATTTTTGAGACCCTCTCTAAAATTCAGCCCAATTATATAATAATAAGGGAAAATGAAATTTTTATTAGGATAAGACCGAACTTCAGAGGAGCGCCTATGTATCCCCATTTAAACAAGAATCAGGTCTGACGTAGTTTCAAATACAAAGAGCATAATTCAAGACATTAAAAGGAACACTCTTGAGCAACAACTATAATGATAGATTCTGACCAACTTTATTGTCCATATGCTAACATAGGTACTTTCCTTGTCAGAATTTGATGAAACCTGAATGTAGAAAACTTAAACTTAAGCGACATAAGCCTTTATTGGAAACTGCTTCAAATGAACTTCGACATGTTCACTGTCGGGACTCCTTTGCCACAAGGTCTGTCCAGTGTATGACTTCAGCCTTTATTAGTTGTTGAATCTTTTCTCTTAGAGCACGACATGTTTCAGTAGTATGTCCCTTCATCCCTGAATGATAGTCACAAATCTTGTTTGGCTCATACCGCTTGGATTGAGTGTCTGGATTCTTGGTAGGGATATGTGTCACACAGCCAGCCATTTTAAGCCTTTCATAGAGTTGGCCAAAGGATTCAACTAAAGAAGCTGAAATTTTGATGGGCTTTTTCTCAGCATTGAATAAGTTGTTGCGAATATGAGGTTGAGTGAGGGTTTTGACCCTTATTTTCTGTTCCAACTTGAGACCAACTTGTTTGAAGGATGCTTCTTTTCAATATCTCTACCCATAACCTTATCATTAGTCACCTTTTTTTTTGCGATTTTCACTTGGAAGAGAAGGAGGAATGCCCTTTGATCGTGTGTGGTAAACCATGGTCTACAGATCAACTGTTGGGGAATGGTAAATTAAAAAAAAGAAAAACCCAGTTAGAACATTGCATAGATGGAAATAACAAGCAAATTTTTCTAAGATAAGCACCTTAAATGCAAAGAGCCTCGTTGAGCTACAAATAGGCCTAAGACGACACATAAGTGATGCATGATAATTAATTCAAGCCTTATTTGCTAATTTGGAGTTTAGGTTAGAGGAAATAAACAAACTTTCATTTATTATAGAATTCAACCATTACATGCTAATCAAAAAATGAAAATTGAAAATAAACTAAAGGGAAAAGGGGTAACATAGAAAAGTTATCCTAAATTCTGAAATCTTAAAGATATTGGTCCCAAGAGCTTGGCGCCAGTTGCCCTCTTGGATATGGAGTGACTTCATGCCCGAGGTTGAACAAGTTGTGTGCCCATATCTTCTCTCTTTTATCAGTGAGCCCATCGTATCCTTCTTCACTCAATTATCTACCCTTAGCCACCTCTTTTAAGATCCATATGCAATACTCAAGTGTACAAAAGGCCCACCGTGCACCCATAGAATCGGTTACCAAACACTTCCATCTTCGCAGTATGTTGGGGACTTGCGGATTATCTAATCCAAAGTCATACTTAAACCGATCCATGTTGGATCAGAGTGGTATCACTTGAATTTGCCTAAATTGGTGGAGTACTTGAAGAGGAGCGTATGGTTGAACGCCCTTAAAGCCAATAAGCTCAATGAAATAATGTTCATCACCTCTCACTATGGCACGGGGGTGGATAGCCAATAGAACTTCCATTGGATGCGGTAGCTATCGAATTCTATAAAAAATATCTGCCAGTCTACGAATCCCACAGGGGCGTTGAAAGCTACCATTCTTCTAGGATGATTATCAATCTAGTTTCCATAACCAAGGAAGAGGTCTACCGTGTCAGGTCATATGTGGAAGTGTTCGATAGCCCATAACTGCAGCAAAAGGTTGCATCCCTCGAAGAATATTCTGCCATTGATGCATGCCGACAAATTTCTCATCATTTCTGCCAGGATCATAGGCTAGTTTTCCTAAGTCAACCCTCTCTTTGAACTAGATCTTGAACCTCGTAACCCAAATGTGTGTCGATCTTTCCCCTCTCTTTAGGGAAAACAAAGGAACCTAATAGTGCGATGGAAAAGGCATTCATGCGATATGTTTCCCATTTCTGGATGGAGCACTTAAATTCTTCATAGAAAGAATAATAACCATCTTCTTGGCCAAAGCGTAAATATAGAAAGTCGAAAGAAATCCACCCAATATCTAAACAAGTTATGGTTGGATTGGACTTTATTCCAGACTTTTTAGAAACTCCCTTGATGATGGCTTATAGGGTACCATCATTTCACACTTATGGTATGGCAACTCGATGAAACCACTAATTTCTTCAATCATTGGCACCAAATCAAAATCAACAAATTTGAAGACCATCCTCACATGATCACAAAATTCCAGCAAGGCCCTAACCAAATGACGGTTAGGTATGACATAAATGAGGTAGGTAAGACCGCCCAACAAATGATGAATCTCTCTGTCATGGTCTTCCATGATATGATTCCACAATCTCTTAGTTTGTAGTTTACCTTTACGACCATTTATGGGTTAACGGATTATGGGAAGGTCACGACTCTGCAAAAAAAAATAACAAACAAATTCTAAACTCCATTTTGGCATAATTTGGTTTGATTTAACTATCACGATCACATTGATACATAATTATGCAATTTGTCTAGAGGCTGTTGGGCCCCTTTAGACGACAGTGTGGCTACTATCATTGTGAATTGACACCAGGGGTAAAACCACCTAAGGTTTATGCAACATGTATGACCTAATTATGACTTCTAAGAGTTGGGTAGACACAGACTTGAAGAGGTTCTATGCGAGAAGGCACATGGTTCCACGGTAGTAAAACTATCCGCATCTGCCATGCCTCAGCCATCGCTCTAATATAGGGTATTTAAAGAGAATTGAAGTATTTGCGAGATGTGCAAAGTCACACACTATCACGAGAAAAAAGAAGAAGGAAGAGGGTCCCAATTGGGGGAAGTATGAGCGGAATGCTAGTTTATTAAAGTAGTAAAAACTTAGCATGTAGATGGAAAATAGTCACATATAGAAAGTTTAAGGAAAACAGTAAATAAATAAATAAATACATGCATAAAAGGAGATAAACATATAAACATATAAGAGGATCAAGTAAGGAAAAAGGGGCTAAGGGATTAAGCATGCAAGTAAACAAATAAGGAGGAGGGGAGGGGAGGGGATTAAGCATAGAAATAAACAAATAAGGAAAGAGGAAAGTGATTTAAACATGGAAATAAATAATAAAGAAGGGAAGCAAATAAACAAGGAAAGACAAATAACATTTTAGCATGGTAATGACCAAACAAGCAATAAAGTAAACCCCACATAAGCATAAAAACACATAATGGTAAGAACCTAAAATACCCAACAGAGTCGCCATTCTGTCGTGATCCATTTTTTTTGCAAAAACAGGTTTCAGTGCATGACTTAAAAACTCTTTTGGGTTTGGGTGAAGTGAAGTGTTGCCACCTAACGAATTAAGGCGCATTAGGGCACCTATCTAACCTAACTAATATAACTAAAGGTAAACTAACCAGAGATCGGGTAAGGGTTCAAATTACCTCGAGGAAAAGGTGTTAACCATCCCTTGAGGTCCACAAAGATGGGTCCCAGTCGTATCTCATACAATTTATGTGGGAGGTTACAATTAGCAATTAAGGTCACTTCGTTGATTTATTATTTGATTAAACATGCTTACTAGGTGATAAATAATATTAAACAATTAATTCTAATATAAATTAACAGAATAAGCGAGAATATAGAAAGTAGACAAATAGATTGGCGAAAATTATTTTTTTAAATTAAACTACCCCAAGCAGTTTTAATTACAAACAAATAAAAAAAGGAAAAAGGGAAAGGGAGACTCCAAAACTTAAACAACCACCCTTCTACGGATCAATGCTTGGCTTATTATTCGATCGGCTTATTATTCATAAAGACAAAACCAATGTTTGTCGTTTTAAGCTCGAGTCAATTTTCATCATCTCCGTTAAAGGGCCTAACTACCCCTACCCCACCTTCCGCACGCACAACGTCCTAGAAGGTTCCTAGCGTCCCCGCTTAATGTCCAAGATGCATTGTACTACTACTAGGAAGGTTTTAGACTAAAGAAAATATAGGCTCTTAATTAGGCCCTCTAGACACCAAGCAAAACATATTGGACAACATTTAGCATGTAAAAGCTTATATTGGCCTCTAGATTTTAATTTATTAGCATGCTAGCAAACACACATATTTAGTGAAAGGTATCATGCTAAGTGTGTGAGCATACTTACACATTAACAAGAAGCACAACAGTATAATAATTAATTTTAAAAGGGGCACAAAGTTATGTCATAGTGCATAAATTATTTATTTTAATCAGAATGTAATCAGGGGCAGACCAGGAAATAAAGCATGCATCAATTGTTTATTAATTTATTGAAAGTGGAAAAACCAGTTCGTTGCGATGCAAAAAATAATTATCTCGGGCAGATTTAACCAGGGTAGATTAGTTTAAAACAGTGCAAATATAAGTTAGAAATTGCCCCATGCTAATTTAATTCTTAAACATGCGAAAAAATATTTAGACACTATCAATGCAGGAAATATGCAAATACGTTGATTTTATTTTGTTATAACATGCTAGAGCTAGCTAGATTATTTAAAGTGGCAAACTATGCATAGTAGACTTATCTCAATTTTAAACATGTTGGAGATTATTTATTTACTAATTTTAAAAAACACATCAAAATTGCAACAAACAGATAATTAGTCTAATTTATTGAGATCCTCAAATTTATTTACAATTCCAGATTGAGTGACATGCTGAAAATTGATTAATAAACCTATATACATGATTTCTAAGTGATTGAGAGATTGAAAATATTGCAGCTCATATAAGCATGATTTCTAAACCTCAGATAACACATAAAAATAATTAATCCTTATGACCCTGGTTCTATAACAAGATAATTAATAAACAATGGTAAATATGATTTCTAATTGATTGACAGATTTAAATTCTTCTGATTATATGATCAGATCAAACTAAATTAACATATTGACCTACAAATCAGATCCCAAACAGTTCCAAGATTTTACACACGATGGAGTTGAGTTATTAGTTAAAACGGTTATAAAGACAAGCTGATTTAAAACCAACTATTAAGAGATTCTGACATGCTTGTACTAGGCATATTATTCATAACAATCACACATAATAAAATAAAGCTAAGCCAAAAGAAAAGGAAACAATTAGCACATATATCCCCTCTCCCTTTAGACGATCCCCCGAATATATTTCATATATATAGAGAGTTAGAGTTAATACAACTATTACAATAATGAAAACTAAATATAACAAATACAAATGAAAATAATATTAAATCCCGTCGAAATTCCATCCCTGACGACTCTTCAAACTAGCACTCAATATTCCACACCCTGCTAAATGAAAGAAAGCAATACACTACAAATATAATACAAAACACACATAATAATATCTATTTTATATACCTAGGAAGAATAAGACATACATACATTTATTTGAGCAATAAATTACACATATACAATCAAGAATATGAGAAGAAAACTGACCCAAATGCTTCCTTTTATTTATCAATATCCATTTTTGGACTTGTGCATAAAAGTAAATAAGTAATGATGCATAACATAAAATTAAATATCTATGAAAGTCACTAACCGGTTAAACAGTTAAAGAAAAACAGCAATGAAAACATACTTTAATCCAATAATCGATCCGAACACAACAAAACAACAAGGGAGAATGCTCAACGTTTCTGAGAGTTTTATTTTACTTTTTAAGAGAGTAAAGAGTATTTTAGCTAATTGGTAGAATGTCTGAGTGTATAGAAGCGTGAGTGAAAAGTGAGTAGAAGAATGAGAGAAGGGTCTATTTATATATAAAGGTGGGGGCACCTTAATAAGGAAATAAAATCAATTAAGCGCCAGTATTCCCTATTAAAGGAGAACTGAATTGGTCAAACATTTTAATTTATTTATAACAAAAAATGTACCAAACTAATCCACTAAATAAGGTAAAGATATACAAGTGAATAAAAATATATAAACATCAGGACATATCAATTGAAGGAAAGCAATAATTATGCACCAAATATGTTTACCTATTCCTGAATTACCATAATTGAATACTCCCTCCGTCCCATTTTATATGAGGTACTTTGACTTGTCACAAACTTTAAGAAAAACGGAAAGACTCTACAATGTTCCGAAAATATCCTTATTAATAAGTCTAAATTGTTAAATAAAACAAAAAACTACATCTGATATTGAATAGAAAAAATTATGACGTTTCTCTCTCTTCATAAGTTAATGTCAAATCAGTCATTAATGTAAATCAAAAGAATCCAATATACTTATTTCTCTCTCTTCTTTCTACTGCATTCTCCATTCTCCGTTCTCTCTCCCTTAGTCTTTCAATGAAGAAGATAAACTCCAAAATGATGGATTTTTTGCCATTGCAGGTAAAAGTAGTTCTTTTTTCATGATTTTAATTGTAGTTTCAAAAATTTGATAATATAAAAAAAATTGTGGAAAAAGATCAAATTTTTCAGTTTCAAGCGCCAATTTTTTTCCAAATTTTAAAATATTAGCTAATGGACTCCATATAAGTAGAGATACTTCATCTTTAATTTTTTAATTCTTCCTTTTTATATTTTTTCCAATCAGTGATCTTAAAATGAGTATTGGATTTTCAGAAGACCCAATTACCACAAAAAGGCGATTGAATCTGAACGAGTGTCAAGCAATTGCAGAGTGGCTTTTGAAAGAAAGTAAGAATGGAAAAATTAAACATGGTTCTGTAAAGGAAGCAAGTATTTTATTCAACACATCAAGAAGTAACATTGATCGTATTTGGAGACAAGCTAGATTATGTGTTGCTAATGGTGACACATTAAATGTTTCTACTAATATTGCAGGCAGAGCTGGGAGAAAACACATACAAGTCGATATCAACCAATTCAAAGAAATTCCACTATGTCATCGAACAAATATTCGATCTCTTTCTTTTGCAATAAATATGGCAAAATCAACAGTTTTTCGACGTGTGAAAGAAGGTGCAATTAGGCCACAGACCAACGCCATCAAACCGCACTTGACCGAAACAAAAAGGTGAGACTTCAATTTTGCCTCTCAATGATTGATCAGAGTACACTTCACTCAAATCCCATATTTATATATAGATATGTTTAATTATGTCCATATCGATGAAAAATGGTTTTACTTATCAAAAAAATCTGAAAGGTATCATCTTCTTTCCGAAGAACAAGAGTCTAATCCATATTGTTCTTGCAAAAGTAAAACCTTTATAACAAAAGTTATGTTTGTGGCAGCTGTTGCCCGTTCGAGATTTGACTCTAATGGAGTTGAATTATTTTTGAAAAAAATAGGAATTTTTCCGTTTGTAGTTAAGGAACCAACCAAACGGAACAACAAAAATCGAATTGCAGAAACTATCCAAACAAAATCAATTTTATCGGTGACTAAAGATATCACAAGATCTTGTTTGATAGAGAAAGTTCTTCCAGCCATTTGATCAAAATGGCCAGCTTCAACGTCAAGTGCATCCATTTTCATCCAACAAGATAATGCAAGACCACATATTGGTGTTAATGATTTGGAATTCATGGAAGCCTCTCAATGGGATGGATTTGATATTAAGTTATGCTTTCAACCCCTAATAGTCCTGATCTTAAAGTTTTGGATCTTGAATTTTTTAGAGCAATTCAATCTCTTCAATATCAAAATGCTCCTTCAAATGTTGATGAATTCGTGGAGGTTGTTGAAAAATCCTTCAATGAAATGAAAGTAGAACGACTCAATCATGTATTTTTGACTTTGCAGTGTTGTATGAATGAGGTGATGAACGATAGCGGTGTCAATAACTACAAAGTGCCTCATATGAACAAAGAAAGACTAGAAAGAGAAAATGATCTACCGCTTCAAGTTCGTTGTGATGTTGATGCTGTTAATCAAGCTTTAACTCTACTTCAACATTGATGGGATTACAAGTATTAAAACAACTTGTGTTTTTGTACATTTTGATGTTTATATTAGAACTTTGCAAATTTAATTTAATTTTTGGATAGTTTAATGTTTATGTTAAAATCTTGCAATGTGTAATTTACTTTTGGAATAGTTTAAAGTTTTTGTTGGGACGTTGTAAATTCAACATGTTGAAGTAAAATTGTCATTTTGGTAAATGTAAGAAAAATTTACTTCTTAAAGTTTATATTTGAAATTTTTCTTCTTCTTGGTTTTTTATATTTATATTTTGATCTGTATTTTTTATTATATTTCTTCTTATTTTTATAATACCTATCCGTACAACCAAATTGAGGTGCTGTTTTATTTTTGCAACATGCCAAGTTTTTTACTAGTATTTTTTCCATTTTTATTTCT
>JAJOOF010018770.1:0-12533 GCA_029582545.1 Solanum lignicaule
CATGAGTTTTTAAGGTAATGCCTAGATAGGTGGCTGGAGCTAATATTGATTCATGAGTTTTTAAGGTAATGCCTAGATAGGTGGCTGGAGCTAATATTGATTCATGAGTTTTTAAGGTAATGCCTAGATAGGTGGCTGGAGCTAATATTCGATTCATGAGTTTTTAAGGAAATTAAGGCTATGGTAATACATATAACAAAATTGGCCCAAACAACCCATGGGATGGAAACCATGAAAAAAAATGCTTATCAGAATCAATATAGAAATCACCAATAGCCACAAGTTGCACACTCTAATGCTAAGTCAAGTAATATAGAAGAGATACTGGAAAAGGACATAGTTGCGGTAAAAAATCTAGAAAAGCAGACGAGATATATAGCTAAGAAGGAGGAAGTAGATCGAATTGAGAGGTCACCCCCTCCGTTCCCTCAGAAATTGAAGAAGAATAAAGAGGGAGTTGGTTTCAAAAAAGTTCATTGACCTACTGAAAGAGGTCCATATATATCGATCTTTCTCTAATTGATGTGGTGTACTCCCAAAATATGCCAAGTACTTTAAAGACATAGTTGTAAATAAGAGTCAGCTAACAAAGTATGGGATAGTTGCACTCATGAACGCCAAGGATTCAAAATAATCTTCAAACTAATTAGTAAAAGGATGCATAGAGTTTTACGATAGAGATCATTATATTATTGGGCTATCAGTTATTGCTTGCATTGGGCGGACATTATGTATCGGGTAGCCTGCGTTTAATTTGACGATAGATGAACAACCTAAATAAAATACTACTACTCTCATTGTAAGATGCAACCAACAGAGACCGCATAAGTAAAGGGATATTTGAGGAATTTTTTAAGTGTATCTGCGGAGCATAGAAGTGCACTACTATATATCTGGCAAGGACTTATAGCTGAAAATGTTCATGTACTCCCTTACAGGTGAAGCTAAATCAACATGTGGCCTAAGTTGGTTCCCATATTTATTGATGAGTCAAGGACAAACAGAGTCTTTCAACAACATATTATATTTTTTATATATATAGCTGGACGACGACATTTTAGTCATGGGTGATATTCACATATCTATTGGTTGCCTCATGATCATAGGCTTCATGAGATTATAATAAATGACATGTGTATCACCCAAAAAGATCCGGACTATTTTTCTAATGTGTATATATAGGCCCGTACCAAGTGATTCCTAAGGTGTTGAAGTCAATTCTTTAGTGTGGGGATATATTGGAGATGAATTAAGGTCATAAGAATCATCTAGCACAAAGTTGAGTTGAAAATTCCTTTATCGATTCAGTTTCGATATGATTTTTTCTTTGCATCAACTTTAACACTCTGTTTGGATATCATTGTTACCCATTGTATTGTATTGTATTGTATCGTTATTATACCTACAATGTTTGTTTTGATTGTTACTTAAAATGTATTGTATTGGATCGTTATTATACCTACAATGTTTGTTTTGATTGTTACTTAAAATGTATTGTATTGTATTGTTAAATTTCGTTGTTACGTAACAATGAAAACCCCTATTTAATGGAACAACCGATTTGGTGTGTTCTCATTGTTACTTAATTTCTTTTTTCAATTATATCTTTACATAATATTTCAAAGTACTATTTTACCCTTTACCTTATATTATTTAATTCTAGTCAAACCTTCTACCCTAGAATAATTAAGGATATTTTAGTAAATTTACAAAATTACAATACAGTACGATACAATCAAACCAAATAATTAAAATGTTATTAACAACAACAAACAATACAGTCTATCCAAACATTGTATCTACCATACAATACAGTACAATAGAGTACAATACAATACAATACATTATGAAACAATGGGTAACAATGATCCAAACAGAGTGTAAACGAGCATATCTATTATATATAGTATGAAGAGTGTTGTGCCCCTTTACCGATAAAATTTAGTTTCTTTGACTCTTCTTTCCAACGCCACCAACCATTCGAAAATTTGAGTCTAGAGTAAAAAGTTATGATTGATTTATCAGAGATGCTTTAGCCTGAGATTTCACTACCAGGTTTCACGACGGGCAAGCAATAGCTGTGGATTCTTCTCTTATAATTGTATTAGCAATGTGAAATTTTCAGTTGAGTTCCATTGAAGTATTCCAAGGGTCCCAAAAAGTCCGTAGCAACTGCATATCATACCCAGATGAGTAGGGCTGGGCATAATATGGTTAAAATCGAAAAACTGATTGAACTGATTTATTTTAAAATTCTATTTCGGTTTTTTGGTCGGTTTCGATTTCAAATTTCAATATTTCAGTTTTTCGGTTCGGTTTTCAATTTTTAGCTAAAAAAAATCGATTAACCGAAAAAACTAAAATTATATATTCTTTACAATTCTTAATTAAATTACTTCAGCGGTTCATCCCATGCCCAGCCGGTCCAAAGCCCACAACCCATATTCAAATTAGGCCAAATCCCAATCATAAATCCCTAAACTAATAATCTGAAATCCCTAACACAGTTACTAGAAGAGAAAATGACATAAATAGTCCATTAACTATAGGAGCATGTCTAAAATGATCCCTTAACTATACACTTAACGAATTTAGTCCTTTAACTATATATTCAAAAATTTATCAGTTTTGGTCCCTTAACTATACACTTATCGGTTTTAGTCCCTTAACTATAAACTTACCGGTTTTAGTCCTTTAAGTATTCAAAAACTTATCAGGTTTGGTCTTTGTCCATTTTTAAATACAAATAGCTTAGGTTTATATTAACGGAAATCTTCATGAAATTAAATCTTTAACCCATTTTTTAAGTTGTTTCTCTATCTCCGCCCTTTTTTCTTCAAACTACTCTTATGAAAAGAATAATAACGTCAACGATTCAAAATAAAATTAATGAGGAAAGAAGCTACAAGTCCTAATTTTATTCAAATGAAGGATAAAATTAAGCATATAATTGTTGTTAATGACTTGAATCCGCACTTGAATATGCTAATCAGTGCGGATTTTATTTAATTTACTCAAATTTCTTTACGTAAAATAAAATGAATAGAATAATAAAATTGATCTAATTAAAAAAAAATTAAAAAATTACAAATCTACCATTTTATAAATTTCAATTTCTGAAAAATTAAACAAATTTCGTTCGATGAAGTCATTGGAGTACAAACTTTGGATTTAATGGGTAATAATTTTTTTCTTTTAATAATAAAATTTAGCATATTCAAGTCTAAATTTAGCAATAATATGCTTCACTTTATCCTCCATTGAATAAAATTATGACTTATATTTTCTTTCCCCGTAAATTTTATTTTAAATCGTTGAGGTTAAGATTCTTCACATAAGATTAATTTGAAGAAAAAGTAGCAGAGAGAGAGAAACAACATAAAAAATTGCTAAATAATTTAATTTCTTGAGGCATGGATTCCGTTAATATAAACCTAAGCTATTTGTATTAAAAAAATGGACAAAGACCAAACCTGATAAGTTTTTGAATACTTAAAGGACTAAAATCAGTAAGTTTATAATTAAGGGATTAAAACCGGTAACTATATAGTTAAGGGACCAAAGTTGATAAGTTTTTGAATAGCTAAAAGACTAAATCTGTTAAGTGTTTAGTTAAGGGACCATTTTAGATCTACTCCTATAGTTAAGGGACTATTTATGTCATTTTCTCATTACTAGAACTCCCATCTCTCAACTCTCGTCAGAATTAAAAAGGAACATAAATCAATTTAATTACATATTATTAATTAATAATAAAAAAACCATAAATAGATTAATCATTTATTAAATAAATGGAAATTGATTTTTAAATAAAATTAACTTTAAATGATATGTCATAACTCGTAAATAAACTGTTATAAGTAAGAATTTTTTAAAAGTCTGTTTAAAACCCGTAAAATTGACTCTTAAATGTGTATATGGAGTGATTTTTCCTATATTCTTTACACCCTTAATTAAATGGGAAAGTTACTTCAGTCTTCAGCCCATTCTCTAACCGGCCCATTACCCATAGCCCACAAATGTGGCCCAAATTCCAATCAGAATTGAAATCCCTAAACTGAAAGAGTGAAATCCCTAACTCCCATCTCTCAACTCTCGTCAGTCGTCTCTCAACTCTCGATCTCTCATCTCTCAGCTCGTCGTCCTTCATCTCTTAAGTTCAGGCCAGCCGCTGCCCGCTGCCCGCTGCTCAGTCTTCGCTGAGTGCTCGCAGCACGCAAGACGCTTCTCATTGGTCACTGCTCAGTGCTCGCTCGCGAGTCGCGCCTCGAAGGTCAGTGCTCATCGCGTCCCAACTCTCATGCTGAATACTTATATTGAATTAGCCAACCTCACGTCATACCTTAAAATACAGACCACAAGACATTTAAAACCAGATCATATTTGAAACTTCATGGAATCTCAAATTTGTTTCTTTTTGCTGCTGTTAATGTATGATTAGTTACATACAAACGTATGTAGTGATATTCTCAAATGCACATTTATGTACTTACTTTAAAAAGTATGTTATAAAAAAATTATAAAGACAGGGAAGTTAGAGAAAGCAAACATGAAATTTTCAAGGAACCTAAGTAGTCCTATCATATAAAAACAATGTCTTCCAGAGAATATACAGATCATGGTACTATTAAAGTGCAAAACTTGTCTATCCTAGTTCCTGGGACTGTTTTCAGATTCCCTTCGGTCTTCAAATCCGTATTGTCATCTCATGTTACAGCATTGAGGCCGGCCTAGCTGTTGTAATTTGTTCCACATACAAATCATTTGTCTAAGGGACTGGTAAATTAGGATGTGTTGCAGTGTTGGTACATGTTTAACTTGTGAATTCTATTGATGTAATACCAAACATAAGGATACATTATTTGCTATTGCTATGGCCTATGAAGATTCATATTCAGTTGATAGATACATATACATCCTCATCCTTTGGATGCAGTCTGTTAGTGTGTTGTACTGTTGCATTGCTGCTGCTGGTAGGTGTTACTCTTAGTGTGTAATTAGTAATGTGTTGGAAGTTAGCTTAGCTTGTTTGGTGTTATAAGTTATAACTATAATACTGCTCTTTGTTTGTTTTTGGGTTCCTTGTATCTGGACAAAAAAAGTGAGACGTACTTCAAACATAAAAAAGTGAACAAAAGTGATTGAATTTTGAAAATGTACCACTATTTATTAAATTTGGTTAAACCGAAACCGAACCGAAATTGTAATAACCGAACTGAACCGAATTTATTTCAATTTGGTTTGGTTTCACATTTTTGCCAAACCGAAAAGCCGAACCGACCGAACGCCCACCCCTAGTTCCAGGTAGACCCTCGGCTCAAAAGAAATGTCTCCGATGCAGGGTTGTAAGTATGATTGAAAATGGACACAAATATCTATTGTTTTTTATTACACTATTTATAGATTCCTCAAATTGGTTCTGATGCTTTCTTTGTGCTGAAAAGGACCAAGAGCATTTTCTGGTTAAGTTGGTTCCCATAGTTTGTTTTCTGTCTCAGTGATCTTTAGTAAATAGTTTTTGAAATCATAATAGATCCAAGTCCTGCCTTAGTATAAAATGAAGGTGTACAAAGGAGGTGTGTATGGACGTAGTTATACTAAATATTCTAGTTAATATTTTCTTAAGCGGCAACAGGTAGTAGTTTTGATGGTTATTTCAGAGGGACATCCTATGAGAGGATCTTGCATTTTCAAACTCTTGTTTTATTTCCATTCGCTATATGTTGTGGCACCCACTTACAATCATGGAATAACCTTGGAACTTTCTCTTGATAACCTGCCTAATTTCCATACATCTCATTATAGTATGCTTGATAAACTTGCGCGAGTAAAATTCAACTTTGTGAGAAATCTCAAAGAATTTTTTTTACGTATTTGTTTCCAGGACGAATGGCTGGAAAAGCTGTAAAATCTGTAGTAAAAGCAGTTGGGGAATATCAATATCCATGGCAAGAAAAGTTGGTAAAATACAAGGATGAGCTTTCAAAGGGAGTTTGGGGTTACTGGGAGCTTGGAGCCTGGAAACCTCTAGGGATCAGTGCTCGCCATCGAGCTCGTCTCCGCAAGGAAGTTGTTCTTGCTGGACAAGATTGGCCATACGATCCAGCGAGAAAGGAAATGAGAACAAAGCAGAAAGGGCACAAATGTGACAGAATATCAGCAGAAAAACGGGCAAAGACAGCTGAACTGATGCAAAAAATGCCTGAAATGTTGGCTGATTATAGGAAGAGAAAGTGGGAAAGGAAAATGAAAGCAGAAGAAGATGCTGCCAGAAAATCACTGCAAGAATAGGTTTACATGGGAATGGGATCCTTTCTTTTTCGACAACATAATGGACCAAAGATTTCTTGCTCACTTGCCTTGGTTCTCTTTTTGTTCTGTATTTTCAAACCGTAGCAATCGGCGTTATTTGCCTTGCTATTAGATGTGAGTTAATAACTAGTGTTTTGTTTTTCTTCATATGATCTTATTATGAAAACAAACAAAAAGATGTTTATGTAAGCTCATTAGCTCTGGCTTAGATAGTTTGTATAGTTAGCCAGAGATTTTTTTGTAAGCTCAAATGCCATATCTTGTAAATTTTGCATCTTCTTGATGCTGTTATTAATACCACTTATCTTATAAAAAAAAACAAAAAGATGTTTATGGAGCATATCGAGTAGTTAAGTTATTGTTAGTCTAATAAGTTTAAATATTAGATTAGATGAGCAAATGAATAAGAAGAAAAAAGAGATGAAGGTCTTTGAACTTGTTTGGATTGATTATTTTAAGTTTTTTTTTTTTAAAGAGATAAAGTGGTTAAAACACACCTAAACTATCCGTTTTTTGAGTTTCATATTCAAACTATTGAAAGTGTGAGAAACACACCTAAACTATTACACACTTTAGTTTGAAAAACGCACCTTTGGTAAACTAGTAGCTGATGAGCCTTTTTATGACAGTTCTTATGTCGACAATTTTGAAAGTGAAAGTGAGGGGGAACGATCTGATATTTTAAGGGCAAGAAAGAAGGACAAGAGGGTCTCATATGATCCAACATGGAAAAAAGTTGTGTGGCAACTAAATATGGTATTTGAAAATGTGAAAAAATTCAGAGAAGCTTTGAGCAAGTATGCAATTGAGAGAGGTTGTCAACTGGATAAGATCCACAATGATCAAAGAAGGGTCAGGGTAAAATGCATAGCTAGTGGCTGTCCTTGGATACTTTATGCAAGTAAAGATTTCAAATCTTCCAATCCTAGACATAAGTGTTATAGGACCAATACCAACACAATGTGCAGCTCTAAGTTTTTGGCTAAGTACTATAAAAGTAGAATTGTTTCTCAACCTTGCATAAAGGGATGGGAAATACAAGACTTGGTCAAGACAGACATGGGATTGTATGTTGGTAAGTTCGTGTGTTTGAAGGCCAGAAAAATGGTGTTGAAAAAGATAATGGGTGATCATGTTGCTGAGTTTAGTAGAATCTATGTCTACAGAGATATGCTTCTTGAATCAAATCCAGGAAGCACTTGTGTGGTGAAAGTGACAAATTGTGATGATGGAAAAAAACTCTTTCATTCCTTTTATATTTGTTTTTCAGCTTTGAAAAAGGATTCATTAAGGGTTGTAGAAAGTGCATTGGGTTAGATAGCTGCTTTTTGAAGGGGATATCTAAAGGCCAGCTACTTGTTGCTATAGCAAAGGATGGGAATAATCAGATGTTCCCAATAGCATGAGATGTTGTTGGAACTGAAAGTAGAGATACTTGGACTTGGTTTTTGCGAATCTTGAAATCTGATTTGGACACTAATGGTGAAGGAGACAGATTGACTATCATAAGTGATATGCAGAAGGTACGACTTTTAGCCTCTGTTTTCAGTTTTTTATGCCAATCTTAGCTGTTATTTTCAGCTTTTTTAGCTACTGATTTAACAAGTTTTAGTTGATGTGTTTTAAGTAATTTTAGCTACTCTTTTTAACCTCTGTTTTCAGCTCTTATGATCCAATTTTAACTACTGATTTCATGTTTTTTTAGCTGATGTGTTATAAGTAGTTTTTAGCTACTGATTTCAGCATTTTCTAAGGACTTTTTGATAGTTCATAACAACATTCTATCTTGTCCACAAAATTAGTAACTCTAGTGGTACTCTGTTGTTTTTAAACTTGTTTAGCTACTGTTTTGGCTTCTTTTTTTTATTTTTTTTATTAGCTACTATTTTCATCCCTTTTAGCTTTAGTTGTTAAGTCTTAGTTGTGCTGACTCTTCACTTTTGATGCCGCACTTGTATTGGATTAATAAAAAATACACTATTTTTTGCTAATACAACATGCCCTCATTGACATTCTTGAAGAGTCCAAGCAACATAGATTTTAGTTATTGTTTTGAGTGATTTTAACCACATAAGTTTTTCAGGGGTTATATTTAGCTGTTCAGGAGTTGGTTCCAGAATGTGTGCAAGACATTAGACATATACTTGCAAACTGGTCAAAACTCAAAACAATGGAAAGGTGTTGAGCGAAGAAAGAGGTTTTGGGCTTGTGCTAGATATATATATCAGCATTTGAAGCTGAACTTGGATAAATTATCACAATTAAGAAGGAACTTGATATATACATATTTTAATATATAAATTAGCTGAACTTGATATATACATATTTTAATTAGATTTTTGTTTTTCTTAGAAAATAAGAAGGATAGGAAGAAAAGCGAGGGAGTAGAAATTCCTAATATCTAACTTAAAATCTGGTATGGAATTATCAACTAATTTGACAGTATGTAATTATTTCAAACAATAGGAAAATCAATTACTCCATCTGTCTCATTTTATGTGACACTCTCTCCTTTTTAGGACGTCTCGAAAAGAATGTCATCTTACTATAATTAGAAACAATTTAACTTTAAAACTCTCCATTTATCCTTAATGAAATGATTCTCAACCACACAAATATTTAAGAATTATTTTAGACCGCAAGTTTTAAATTTTTTTTTTTTCTTAAACATCGTACCAAATCATAAATTGCCCCATAAAATGAAACGAAGGAAGTAAATATGATGGAAATATTTATGTAATTAAGTAATTTTTCCTATTAGATAACCCAGTAAAACTACATTAATATAATATAAAAATCATATTATATCAAAGAAAACTCAAATAGAAGTAAGACTTACTATTTTATTTTATTTTTCGTTTTTCACCTGGTGTTTGGAGTCTATATTGAAGTTTCGATTAAATTTGAATCACGCATTGCAAGGTCTATTTGAGGGTGACACTTCGAATCGGATTTTCTCCATACCCAGAGCTTGATCATGAGACCTCTAATTAAGGATAAAACAATCTCATCACTGTATCACAATTCATGTTGGTAGACTTATTATGTTCACTTGTTTTTCAATGTGTCAAAGTTCCTTTACCTCACGCAATCTAAAGCAGAAACGGAATTCAGATTACAGAGAAAGATTCCGCGTCTCGACGTGTATCTACTATTTATGTTTACTTCTTTTGTTTTATACCAATAAATAATTTAGTGATCAAACGATTACACTTCAAAGTCATTAGTATCATTGATTGTATATCAATCTTTGTGGCCACGAAATATCCAACTTTACATTTTCTTCCTTTCGATATAATTCGGAAAATGAATTAAGAAAATTCAATCTCTATTATATTATATTGAGAACATTTACTCATCAAGTCAAATTTATATATGTATTAAAATGGACAGATTGAACTGAATTTAAGAAAATTAAAGTAGATTGAATTAATAAATAAACGAGTTATTAACCTGTTTTAAAAGGGTCAGAAATTGTTTGTATGTTTTTAAGTATTTAAAATAGTTAATTATTACTTCATCTGTCTCTAATTACTAGTCCATTTTTGAATTGACACACCTATTAAGATAACAACAATTGACATGGTAAATTTACAATGTTACTCTTATTAATTATGAAGTGGATGAATTACAAATTTAAGATTTTCAAGAATTTCACATTTTTCAAAATTAATTAATTGAGGGTATAATAAGTAAAACAAAAATTTGTCCTTACTTGATTTGTCAAAATAGACAAGTATAAAAAAATATTGGACAAGTATTAGAGATAGAGAGAGTATGATTCATAATATTTTTTTACATAGTTTATATATATATATAATTCCAACAAAAAAAACATAAAGATTATATATATCCAAAAGAATTACTATCAAAATTAAAGTTTTAAATTTCAAAATTTAAACAGTGTCATATAAATTTAAGACGGATGAAGCAACTCCAACTCAAGTACAACCCTAGGGGGAGGGCCATTCAACTATATAAACACTAACACACCAAGCAACTCAATTTCATCTTTCATTTTCCCCATCTAACTTTTATGCCTTCCCACCCTTTTTCTCATCCTCCTCCATAGGTATATATTTCTTCAAAAACCATGACTTCAACCTCTAAAAACAACAACCAATTACACAATAATATTGTGATGAACATCTCATGTAACAACAATAACAATAATAATACGACTTTTGTCCAAGCTGATCCCTCCAACTTCCGTTCCGTGGTCCAAAAACTCACTGGTTTTGAATCCAACAAGCTCCCCATCATCGATCGAGCCCGGTCATCGACCTTCAAGTTACACGAGCGGAGGCATAGTACAAGAAATCTTGAGTGTATTTTTACAGGTAAGACGACGAATTTGTCTACTAGACAGAAAATTAGTAGTAGTTTTCTTGCATCTCCAGTTTCACCTCTTGAAATGTTGACACGTGGAATAAGTCCAAGATCAACCATGGAGGAGGATGAAGATGAAGAAGAAGAAAAAAGAGCTATTGCTGAGAAAAGATTTTACTTGCATCCTAATACTCCTAGAGCCTCTCAACCACCTCAACTCCTATCTCTATTTCCTCTTCAATCTCCTAAAGCCACACATCATTCATAAATTAATAGCCTAACTTTAACTTGACATCAACTGATATATAAGGAGATATTTAAACTTAGCTTGAATAAAGTTGAACAACTAAACATACGTGTCCTACGTAACATATTAATTATATGTAGGATGCTATGTAGGACGATGCATGTGGATATTGGTTCAATTTTATAAGTTTAAGTATTAATTTGTGCACGTCTGAGCAGTTGAGTCTTATAAGTTAAAGAAAATGTTTATGTATTATGTTCAAATTAATTGTAGGACGTATTATTCACTTTATTTATTTATATATAGACACAAGTTATATTAATCATGAGGAGTATTTTGTGTTAATTCTGATGTTGTAGTGTTGGGTCAATTTTGGATTGAGATTGTATTAAATAATATTTGAAGATGTACGCTTCCACTCTTTCTTTTTTTTAATTTCCCCATTTGTGTTGCACTCTTTTTTTAATGAGGTACAAAATGTGTATCGTCTAACATTTTTTCCTTTCAAAATAGTTATTTTTTTTCTTCTCGTTTTATTTTATTATTTTAATTTTAGCGTTAAGGTGCGAGTGTTTGCATAGGGAGAGGGGTGAATTACAAACATGGACAAATCCAATTGAACTTATCATTTTTATATATCACAAACATTACTTTTCTCGTCTCATATTAATTGTTTATTTTTTTCACACTCCTTTTAAGAAATTCTAAATATATAAGAATAGCAGTTTACTTAATTAATTGGACATTAACCGATCAACTGTTTGACCAAGCTGCTTAGGAATTGGTATTTAATTACTAGCTATTTAAATTTTAAACCATAAAGAAAAAAGGAATTAAAAGAATATCAAGGCAATATTGAAAGCTTTCTTTGTCCTTTTTTTAACGTTTAGTTTTCATTCCCTTTGAACAAGTCTTCTACCAATTTCAGTTATGATTATAGTTTATAACTACTACCAAGAATTTATGAAATCATTAATTAATTGTTATATCACTAACATTTATTCAAACTTAGTAAGTCTATATATCTTTGATTAAGAAGTCAAGTGAAGGTACAAATCAAGGTCCTTAATTGTTTGACTCCTAAACCTTACTTAGAAAAGTTGAATTTGGCTAATACTTGCTGCAAAGGTTAATTACTCATTCAAAACAAATACTTTTTGTACCACTAATAGTCTTCATTTCACACTCCCATGTTGTACATTTTTACAAGAGGAGTTAATTTTTTTTTATTTCTCACTCGGTGTCCAGAAGATCATATTGAAGTTTGACTAAATTTGGATCACGCACTGTAGTGCTCATTTGTGGGTGATATTCCCAACATGATTTTCTCCATACCCGGGACTTCTCAATCCATCTTTTATTTTTTGGTTGTTGTTCATGTTGACTTAGCACATATCTTAAAAAGTAAATATAAAATAGTAGTAATATTACTATATCACTCTTAATTATTTATTAAATGTTGAGAAATGAATAATACTTCATATTAAAGATAAAACAGGTATAAAATGATACATTTTGTCTTGATTTTCCAAAGTAGACATATATTTTTAGTATAACTAATGGACGGAGTATAGTTTATTTTGTCTATCATTTTGCCAATGGACACTCTATTTGTATTACTCCACCCCCCCCCCCCCCTTCTTTT
>JAJOOF010018771.1:0-10105 GCA_029582545.1 Solanum lignicaule
AATATGAAAAAAAGAAATTATTTAAAATAAATTTATATTTTTGAATTATATAAAATATATTATAAATTAAATAATTGATAATTTAAAATATTTTTTAAAATATATAATAAAAATTACAAAAAAAAAACAAACTTATTTGCATTTTGAAATATGGAAATGTCACATATACGAACAAGTACAAGACATGCCGATGCAAGCCATTACTCTACAGAATTAGTATAGCTCGCAGACGAGCACATTAATAAAAACTTGAACTAAATAGACAAAGATGGAAAGATTAAAGTTTTGTTATTATAAAGTCTCCGATAAAAAGAATGATCGTTAAATAATGGTATCTTTGTGGGGCAAATTACAGAAATCACATACTTTTAAGGCAAAATTACAATCTATCCCTTAAAAGTTTATAATTACAGAAATTCCTCAAATGGATACAATAATATAAGCGCTGATACATTAATCTGATGCGCGAGATACATTAATCGTTAAGTAAGATACATTACATTTTATACGTGATACACTAATCTGATGTACATATTATACATGATACACTAATCTGATGCGCGAGATACACTAATCTGATGCGCGAGATACACTAATCTGATGTGCAAAAATGAGGGATTTTGGAGATTTGTAAAATTTATAGGGGATAATTATAATAAATAAACTAAAAGGTGGAATTTCTTAAATTTTTCCATCTTTGTGGCCCAATTGTAATATAATTGGACCTAAACTACACAACTTGAGAAGACCGCTATAAGTTGACCAAATCAACTGTCATGAAGACTCCATAGGACTTGGGAGTACTTTTTTTTTTATTTGTCAATAAAATAATAATTATTATTATATTATGTTTTATAAATATGATATATTTTATACATTTTTAATTTATGATCACAAAATTTTAAAAAATAATTTACTCTGCTTAGGGGTGTTCACGGTTTGGATAAAAATTGATCCAAACCGAAAAATCGAACCAAATCGATAAAATAAAACCGATTTTATTTGTGTTTGGTTTGATTTTAGATTTTTCGAAAACTGATAGTATTTGGTTTGGTTATGATTTTATTAGAAATAACCGAACCAATGAATTATATACATATATTTTATTAATATACATACTTAATATATTGTTTTTATAAACAACTTTAAAGATCTTATATATATTTTCATTAAAATTTCTTTATAATTTACTTATTGAAAGCAAAAATGTCCAATATGAAAACATTTATCTTATTGATTTCATGTAAATGAGTGCTTATGACAATTCTTTGTGGAACTGAAAATGTTATTGTCTCTTCCTTCTAGGCTAATATAGTGAATTTTAAAGCTTTATTGATAGTAAATCTAGTGATCGAAAGTTCAGTAATTTAAGTCATTCTAACTATTTTTTCGTTTTGAATGGATTGTTGTCACTTTTTTCACATTTTGAATGAATTGTTTCTTTTATTTTTGTGTATGATTAATTACCGAACCAAACCAAACCGATAAATGTATATTGTATTTGATTTTGATAATTTTAAAACCGATTAAGTTGGTTTGATTTTGGTTTTGACCAATAACCGATCCAAACCGACCTGTGAACACCCTAACTCTGCTTATGAAAAATAATTTCTGTTGTTGTGTAGAAATTATTTTTTAAAAAAAATCTCAACTCTCTAAACTAAGTAAAAAAAATGAAAGAAAAAACACATTATTAATTTCTAAAAAATTGGCCAAACAAATTATAAAATCACTATATATATTGTACATGTTCTTGCAAAAAAAAAGGCTAATTGAGTATTGACTTGTTCAACATATTAGCATGAGAGGACTTAAACGTAGACCAAAGTGTCATGAATCACAAAGGTTGCGGTGTAATAAATGAGATTGTCTCGAGGTTTTGATTTAGAAATTTAAATATAGAAAAAAATTTGATAAAAAATACTTTTTCCCGAATGAGTATGCCTACACAATATGAACTTAAAATCAGTCAAACTTTAATATAGATACTCAATCGTGAATGAAAAAACAAAAACTAAAGTGTCATAAATGTTTAGTCCAAGGAAGACTTCAAAAGTCAAGAACCATAAAATGGGTTATAAACGAAGTGAATTTTCTAAAGGATTTAGTCTACACGTTTGAAGTATTTATTTTTCTCTTGAGGAAATTTTTATATAAGATTATTATTGATTAAACAAAAAAACACATCATATTATTTCTCTCTTCCTCCATAGCTTTTTGAAACCATGAATTACAAAGCATTCACTTTGATATTGTTTGTATTAATTTTTTGTCTATCGTCAACAATGGCCTCTCGAAGAATATTATCAGGTTTTATCTCTTTGCTTTTCTGATTGATATATTAAATATGATAATTAGAAAAAAAATATTTATTGTTTATAGAATAATAATTCTTGTTTATTGATAAAAGCATAAAGATCATTTCTATTATAAGGTGGAGAGTTTGATTTTTCCAATCAACCTATTCGCATAAATAAAACTTTTTTAAAAAATTATATATTTATCCCTTCACTTTAATGTATTATAATTTTTTTCGCCGAAATTTTCAGTTGAAGGAAGTAAACAAATTCATTAGTTTAAGATATACCATGTTGAGAATTCTAATTAGTACGATGGCATTTAATTTGGACTAATAAGCAGTTTTTGTTGTAAAATTAAAGCAAAATAAGACAAAAAATATAGAAGATGAAAGCAATAGAAATATTGTTATACAATATTTTATAACAATTTTCTTTGTCATTTCCTTTTTTGCTTTATTCTTGTTTTCTTGATCATTTATTGTAATGGGTTTTACTTTTAATTTGAGGTATCGCGCTTCAGTTTTCAATATGAAAAAATGTCTTCAGAAAGCATTTTTTCTTTAAATAAGTCATGTACGACACAAATTCAATTTTTTCCAAAAACACTTTTGAAATTATAATCAAGCATAAACTATTACCCTAGATCAACAAGTCTTTTAAAATTAATTAGTAGTCTAATACAAATTACTATCATATATATGTATAAAAAAAACTTTAACAAACACTTTCAACAAAAATACTTTTTAAAATAAATAATTTTTCAAACTTAATCAAATAGACTATAAATAATTAGGCTATTGAAAATAAAGTAGATACCAAATTTGGACAGACTAAAAAATTAATTTAACAAAAAAAAATAAAAAATTCTACCCAAAAGTGCTTGTTCTTTGTTTGAATTGAATTTAAATTCTATGTATTTATACGATCAAATTATTTATATTCGAGATAAATTGATTATTATGATAGCATAATATATATAAACTCTATTTTAATAACAGGTCCGGGAAATAGTAAAATGCCATCACTACCTCACCGACCTAAACCAGATGGATCAGCAACTACCCAACCACCGCCTGGTAAATTTTTGCTCGAAATTTTTCTCAATTTACGTGTCACAATTCAAAATTTGAGAATTAAATATTTTAATTTTAATTTTTAAAACTTCGCATCCCCTAATGCGAACTACTATTAATATGCGCGGCAAATTAGTTCATGCATATGTAGTAGTCTGAGTCGATTTTTATTTTTTATCATTTTAATAAGTTGAATTTTAATTTTTGCATTTATAACATAATTAAAGTTATTTAAGAGTGTGAAACATAACTTATAAACTATTACTATGTAAAAATATAAATTTATATCTTACGATTTTTTTTTTACCTCGAGGGACAACCATTAAAGACCAGCACAAAATACAGGGACCCTTTTTAATTTGCGTAAAGATATTTGATTAGACACAATGTTTAAAGAACTTTTTTTTGATGATTTCTAATACTTTGTGGTCGTGAGTACGAATCATATGATGAGATATTTGTGAATTATGATTATAAAACTTGTCATAAAACGTCTAATGAGAAACTTATAATTTATTTTTAGAATAAAAAAGTGTTATTCTGTTTGATTTCGAAAAATAATAATCAATGTTTTTTTTAAAAATCAAAATAGCAGCACCACGATATTTAACCTATCGTGCAATACAAAAACCAGTGCCTGTATGCAACGAGAAGGTGTATAGCAATTGTATAAGAGCTCCTCCAACAGTCCCACGCTGCAATTTTTATGGAAGATGCAAACGCACCGTAGTACCCTAACTTTGAAATTATAACAGCAAAGCAAGTCGCAGTTAGAATTTGAAATTTATGAATTCTGAATGTATTACTGAATTTTATAACACATTTAATTAGTTACTGGATTGACGGTTAATTGAAAACAATAAACTTCATTTTTCAGTGAAAGTTCATGTAATAATATTGAATGGTATATATTTATATCAAGGCCATTTACAATCTTCTTCCTCCTTCCCCTTTTTGCTATCCCTTTTTATTTTATTTTTGCACTACTTAAAGTTCCCAAATTATGAGGAATAAAGAATGTAAATTTCCTAAATGATTAAGTACATTCATCGATTGTTTCTTCAATTTGTTAGTAAATTATATTTAGACGATATCCTAATTACGATTTGTTTTAATTGAGTCAATAGATTTTAAAGAGGCAAGAAAATACTTAACAAATATCGTGCTCAAGGCATGCACATGCCATCGAACATCTTTTTCTTTATTTTAGTTGTATCCAGCATTCAAACTTATGACGATCCGTTAAGACTCGTAAGATGATTCAAAAGTTTCTTTTTTGGAGATTTTACACAAATCTCATAGTGTTAAGAGCTAGTTATATCCTATCTCTACTATTTTCCAAATTACAAAAATCCCTTATATTTGATGGAATCTGGATACATCTCAAACCGTCCCGATACATTCAGTCTCGATTTCGAATACAACATCTCAATACATCACGTATCGGTTCGTATACATCATTCAAAATCTCGATAACATCGCGTAAAGTGATGTAGTCAACCAATACATCGCGTAAAGTGATGTAGTCAACCAATACATCGCGTAAAGTGATGTATCCGACCAATACATCGTGTAAAGTGATGAATCCGAGAATAGAAGAGAGTAGAGATTTCTGTAATTTTTTCAAATGATAGGATTTTTTTAAGAATATGGTAAAATAAGTTGTGTATTTAGGTTATACGAATAATTTAAATGAGGTTACAATTTAAATAATGACACAAAATAGTCTATTTGTGCAAACCTCCCATCCACGCAAGTTTGAATGGGCTGGTCAGTCAAAAAAAGCCCAAGAACTTCTTACTATTGGGCCTACTTTACTACTGGCGGGACCCAATTACAAAATTTTCAAATACATAATACTCCACACGCAGTCACCGCCTTCCCGTTAAATTTATTCCGGTGCCGGAGAAATGGAAAACGGCGCTCAGCAAACACCGGCCACCACAACGCCACCGTCACCTCCAATGCCAAAAGTTGGCGTAGCGGTGTTCCTTTTAAAAGGAAGTAAAGTTCTGTTGGGGAAACGCCTCTCTGCCATCGGCCATAGCACCTTTGCACTTCCCGGCGGCCACCTGGAGTTCGGTGAGTACCTAAAAATATCTTCCCGTCGTTTATCGAAGCTTAAATTCATATATTAGTTATGATTTATGATATGATTTCCTTGCTAGACTAAAATTTATAGTAATTTTTTGCTAGATTATTAAACTGAAAATGAGAAAAATTAAAGTATGAAAAAACTTATTTTTTTGCAAAAACTTAAACAATCAACCTTTATTTGGAAAAATATCTTGCAATATAGTTTCATGGTTAACTAGTGTGATTTATAGTATTTTTTAGGTTGTTTGTAAATATATATTAGATTTTATTTCAAAAAACTTAAAACTTCTATGTTTGAATTCACAATCTAAGTTTAGAAGTTTGTATTTCGAAATTTCAGTTGTGCCACGTAAATTGGGGGACCGAGGGAGTAATAGCAACCCATTTCACCTAGAAAGTATGCATAAGTTGAATGTCCTCTAGTTGTTGATTATCACAAGCCGTAGCAGTTTGTTTTTCTGATTTTGACTTGATACGAAGTTTAAGATAGTAAAAAAACTTTTGAGTCTTATGGTCTTTAATTAAAGAAAGGTAGAAGATACCAAAACGTCATTTAATCGTGTTGTCTTAAATATGTTAAGTAGAAAGTTAGAACTAAAGAGTTGTCAGAAAAGAAAAAAAGATATCCTTTTTTAAACTGACTAAAAAAGAAAGTCAGACAAACAAATTGAAAACAAAGGATTACTTGGTTCTGTTTTATTCAAGACATATTTGAAAACACAATATATTCATATTTGAGTTCAGCAATATGATCAAATTAGTAATCATGTTCATAGCCTAGCCTAACTGATGCTGCTTGCTGCAACTTTGATTTGATAGAGGCCTCATGGTTCCGAGGCAATAGTTGTCCAATGTTGTTAAAGGCGCGCTTAAAGTGCGTTTAAGCTCTGAAGCGAGGCTCAAAACATGTTGAACACGTTCATTTACATTGATCATGTATTTGTTACAGGGGAAAGTTTTGAAGAGTGCGCAACGAGGGAGGTGAAGGAGGAAACAGGACTGATAATTGATAAAACCGAGTATCTAACGGTGACTAACAATGTCATCTCAGAGAAAGTTCACATCGTTTGCGTATTCATCAGAGCAGTCCCTGCTGATGTTAACCAGAAGCCTGAAACACTTGAACCTGAGAAATGTGCTGGTTGGGATTGGTATGAATGGAACAATCTCCCTAAACCACTCTTTGGTCCTTTAGAAGATATGGTCCAAAGTGGCTTCAATCCTTTTCCAACTACTTGATAGTTAACTGTTTTGCTAAGTATTTAGGATTCGATGTTGCTAGGTTTGATCACGAGTTCGAGCTATGGAATCAATCCTTGATGCTTGTGTTAGGGTAGCTTGTCTACATTACACCCCCCCCCCTAGTGGTACAGTCCTTCCACGTATCCTACATAATAGCGGAATGCTTTGAGCACCAGACTGTCCCCACATTGGTGTTTTAGTTTTGTAATGGCAAGTGATTCTTGAATATGCTATGTTATTTGTAGTAATATTTATATAATTATCTGTTTAATATGAAATGTTGATGAATTCTGATGTCATGCCCCTCTGCAACATCCTTTGGTGTGTAAATTTCTGATAACATGAGGTGTCTTGAGTCGATTAAAACTCCAAGATCGCGAGGTTCAAAGGCCTTGAGGTTGCTTAGAAAAGTCGGACTAAAGTGGACAATACCTTGCAATTGGGCTTGGGCCGTGAAAAAATGGTGTCATAATAGGAGGAGAAGGTTGGGGGGTCGTGTAAGGACGAATTCAAGATTCAACGAGACACTTATTGTGTAGCGAGGCCTAATCTCAACGAAGACGTTAAGTCCCTAAGAATGTAAGGGAGATTCACTGTGAAACTTGTTTTATATTGGGAGAACTTTGCAAAATTTAGAATGTATTGTTATATATTTTCTTTGTGTATTTACCTAATTTTCTGTTTGGGCTAGTCCAATTATTTTCTAAAAAGGGGCTATTATTTCTAACAAACAATTGATCCAAGTCATTATAAAGAAGGACAAGACTTCCCAATTCTATTTATTTGATCTTGACTAAACTAAGAAAAGTTATTGAAACTCACAACTTTAAAAATACTTGTCAAAATCAGGAAGAAAAATATTCATAAATAACTTTAGTTTAGAGCGTAATTATAAAATATAGCTATAGTTATTATATCAAGCGGAAGAGTTGTATCGAATAGATATTAATTGTATCAGCGAACGAGTTGTATTTAGGCGATAGGTATCAGTTGTATCAGGAAGAACAACACATTGTATATGTACAAGTGTGTATTGCATTTTTACTACAAAACCCAAAATATAACTATGTATCCAATTTTTTGAAATTGTAATTGTATATCATAAATACAATCTAAATATATGCAATATCATGTAATTTTTCCAATTAGGATCAATATTAGTTTGTGCATCATCAAGGGGATGGTAGGTTAATAATATTTAAAAAGTAGTTATATCTTAAACACGCCATCTTTAAAAAATTAATTCTTAATCCTTCATATAAAGCAATATCATGCTTACTCATCACCTAACTATTATCAATTATAAGATGTTTTCAAGATTGTTAATTGGATTTTAAGCTCTTTAGTTTTAGATCTTGATTTTGACATGTCTAGCTTATTCAACATAATATATACTTTTGTCCTTAATTAATCTCCTAGTTGTTGATTGTAGATGAAAATTAGTTGGTCCGTGACATTTAGGTCCATAATCACGCCCCTCTCCCCTCCCCCTAATACTAAAATATTTATTGAATAAATCACTAGTAATTTCTTTTTATATGTCCAAGTTTTGACGGATAGAGAAGCGGAGGTAGAAGCTGACATATGGGTTTGATCGAGCTATATTTCAACCCCTATATTTGTATATATAAATTCACTAAATATGTACAGTAATTAAATGCAGAATCAAGTCACTAACATCTGATATAACTATTTTTCGAATTTAGAATTCATAAACACTACGCAAAATTAAAATTAGCTATGAATTTCATCGCTAGTGTGTTGCTGATATTGCTCGTAGCTAACATACTTTTTTGACAATTTATTGCTAAATAAAATTAGCGACTACATAAAATTGTTTGTCGCTAATTCCTTTTTTTTAGTGAAAGTTCAAATCTTTGCTCCACTTCAGTCGATATCTATACTACTGAAAGATAGCAAAAACTTTATAGTCTAAATTAAAATACGCATAAATTAGCCCGAACATCATCATTACATATATTTTTAAAAAATTATAATAACCAATCACTTGTTGATAGATTAGTGGTGTAACTAGAAATTCAACAAAGCTTTTGACCCTATATATATGTTTATTTACTGGCTACCTCACATGTGGTGCAAATTGAACAGTCAGTGGAGGAAAATAATTCAAGAATCTTATTGACTTTTAAACCATATGTTATATTTATATTATTTATAATTTTCAACAATAGGGAAGACTTTGTATTAACCATTATGAACTGTCTACCATAATCTTTAATTGATAAGCCATTTCCAATATTTTATTGGCTCAATGTTAACAAGCATGATTACTACATTACTTTTTGACATTATTAGCTTCTTGTTGATACCATTGCTGACACTAATGTTTCATCTTATTAATGCCAATTTCACACTCTACAATACCTACCATTCTTATTGACATGACTTGATATTTTTTGAGAGCTCATAATTACGTTCGGAATTTATATTATAGTGTTGATTAAATTTAAATCAAGCATTACAGGGTTTATTTAATGGTGACACTTTTAATTAAAAAAAATTTATATTCATGACTTAGATTCGAAATTTTTGATTAAGGGTGAAGCAGTCTCCATATTAGTGCTCTTTTATGTCTTAATTTATGTAATATTGTTTGACTTGATATAAGAAAACGTTTTTTTGAAAGAAAAAAAATATCTTTTGAAATTTATAGTTTAAAATAAATCTCGAATATTTATATGACTATAAATTATTTCGATAAAAATAAACAATAAATTTTAAGTTAAGGTCTTTCTAATTTTTAGAACAAACTAATAGGGTAAATGTACCACATATTGGAACAGAACCTATTGTGGCTCATAAATGTTGTTTTAGTCATATGACTATTTGTATAAGAGATCACTATGATATAAAAACATAATAATAATGATAATATATTCAATATAATCTTATAAATGAAGTTTGAATATGATAAAACATACTAGATTTTACTCCTATTTGTAGCAATAGGACCAATTTATATATATTAAAATTCTAACTTGTCATGAAACATCATTTTTTACTAGAATGAGCCTTTCGATTATATGTTCATCTAAATTTATAACTTTTGATATGAAATATATATGAACTCAAAATTTAATAGCATAATGAATTTATTATAAAATTGAACCTGTGAAATTTATATTCTGAATCTAGCTCGATTACGCTATTGTCAATTTAGTAGTACTATATTGTGCCTCCTAGACCACGCCTACTGCTTCTGTATCTGCACAAACAGACTGCATATAGTATAGTACACAGTGCATGTATATAGAATAAAATTCAAATAATTTAATAATTCTGATAAAATTAAAAGCAAAGAAAATTACACAACACAATGGTGGCTAAATGGTCCCTATATAATTTCATAGATTTATGTGCAAACATTATTTG
>JAJOOF010018772.1:0-12327 GCA_029582545.1 Solanum lignicaule
AAGACGACGACATCGGTAGAATCGGCGTCCACCATTTTCAAGAGTTGTAGCAGTAAAATATCTTGCCATAAATCCGCACTTACATGTACGAGATTGAATTTCTTCAGGGGAAGAAGTCGAAGAAGAAGTTGACATTTATAACAAATTGAAGAAGAAGAAGAAGAACAACATTGATGTTCTAAACACTCTGTAGATGGTGAAATAAATTGGAAGAGATGAAATGTTTATTTGGGTTTTAGGGTTCTTTTAATTAGATGGGTTTTTCTTGTATTGGGTTAGTTGAGCGGGTTTAGTAACATTTGGGGCGGGTTAAGTTAAAATGGGTGGGTTTAAAATTATATTAAATAATTAAATTACAACCAATGGTTGAGTGCCACGTAATTAAAAATATTATTTAATTATTTTAAATTGTACTCTGTTAATGAAGGGGGTAAATTTGGACCCAAAGGTGGATGGGAAGGGTATTTGGGGGCCAATAGGTGGATGGGGGGTAATTATGTACCATTTCCAATACTTCGAGGGTATTTTAGGCCCTTTTCCGTTAATATAAAATGAAACAGAGAAAATACTGCCTCTCGGCCCCTTGTCTATTTCTCACAGTTTTTGGACACGCGGGCCTTTTGCTTTCTCTGTTCTCACCTTTTTTCTTCTGTTCCTTTTCCTGTATTCTACAACTTCATATCCCAGTATCTCTTTGAATCCCCCTCACTACCCCACTTCCCTACCCCGTACTGATTCTTTTGCCTTTATAAACCCCACTGAACCAACGTCCCTTTTATAATAGACCTGCCCCTTTTCATATATTCATATAGTCCTTGTTGATTTAATAAACAGTAACTTTGAACTCTCTGAGGAGTCCATTGTAAGGTCAATCTCCAATATTCTACAGTCCCCAAAATGGATGTAATGGTTAATTTGTTTTTTGCTTTATTTTGGATCGCTACATTTTAGTAGTTCTTATTCTGATTTCTTCTTTTTTTTTTTTTTTGATAGGAGAGCAATTATTACTTCATGAATAGGAGCCACATTCCAGCATTTGGTAGCTGGGACTGTAACAATGATTTCCCAATTCCTTTCACTCAGTGCTTTGAATCTGCTAGACAAGCTGGGTTGCTCAGATACAGCTACTCTGATGACCGTGATTTGTATGTCGCCAGAGATCTATACCAGAATGATATCCTCACTCCAGCCATGATCGTCGTCCCTCGTCGTAAGGTAATACTCACTCTACTCTATATTAAATGAATTATTGCGATACGACACTAAGCTATTTTCTCTAAAATGTAAAATAATTAATATTTACCTCTTTTTTTTAAAAAAAAAAAAAAAGAAGATAAATAATGAAGAACAAAAAAATAAAAAATTTACTAATTTTTTGAACTTTTGAAAAATTTGTACTTATTTTAAATTTAAAATGGAGTCTCAATAATTTACTGAAGCAAGGGTATTAATTATTTTTTTCTTTTAATCGATGGGTATCGAAACTCTATTGTCATTTACTGAGTACTTGCATAATTATTAAAGAGGGGACTTTTTTTTTTCTATCTGTAAATAAAATAAATGGAGGGTTGAACATGTGAAAACATTAAATGGTTTTATGTTTTGGTTTTGGATTTGCTACTTCACACGCAAGCCTTCATTAAATATTCCATTAATGTTCTTCATCTTTTGTAAGAATGTACAGATCCCATTCTATGAATTTTAATCAAAGCACAACCTTTTTGTTCTATATTTAATTACTTTTGTACCAGCAATTAAATGACCTTCCTGTGCCTAGTTTTAAATGGTTACTATTGCTAGTAAAGTAAACTCAAGTGAGAAGCATGATTATTTTGTATTTTACAGAGAAAAGCAAGTATTACTAATGAAGGTGTTGGAAAAGCAAGAAAGGAGGGGTGGGTGGTGTGCAATTGTGAATATGAAGAAGAGAAAAAAGACACAAGCACTGTTCCACCATCTCCACCTCCACCTAAAAGAGCACCCAAAGCAGTAGATGAAGATCTCTACAAGATTTCCCCTCAATTGCTCCACTCTAAGCCTACAAGGGTAACCCATTCTTCTCCTACTGTTGCCTTTCTTATTATGCCCTTCTTTACTCACTTTTTCATTATCCCTCTTCTTGTTTTTTTTTTGTTTTTCATTTATTGTTCAATACTTTTTTTAATTGATACTCCTCCGTTTAGTTTTATCTGTCATACATTTATTCGGCACACTCATTAAGAAAAAATAATTATTGATATATGTATTTTATCAAACTATTCCAATTAAATGATGTCTTGAAAATTGATTTGAAAAATAAGTATTTAATGTTGAGCGTGAAACATGAAAAAAGATTATTGTCTTTTCTTGATATGATATGTCAAAACTGACGAGTAAAAATGAAAATCTAATTTTGGAATAAGTGACAAGTAAAAATGAACGGAAATAATATAAAAAGAATGATCTATTTTAGTCTATTTAAAAAAAGAATGATCTCGTTTCCTTTTTTGAAAAATTGTAATTTCAGTTTTTCCAATGACAAAGTTTTAATGTTACAAAATTAAATGGCATTTTGATACATTTAACATAACTTTAATTTAAGTTTGCAAGATTGAAATTTTTTCCTTATTTACTTAAACATGGTGTCGCCAAGTCAAACTAGATCAAACAGAGGGAGTAAAAAGAAAAAGAAAACCTCAAATAGAAGAGTACAAACAAAGGCGTTAGATCTTACCTTACTAATTCTAATTGTATTCAGTACCCATGTTGAATTCTGGCTAATTTGAATTCTCACCGAAAAGTGACATATTGAAGGTCAAATATTTTCTAACAAGGCGACTCAAACCCGAAACCTCCTATTAAAATAAAATATATTTATCATTTCATCACCACTGCTCTGGGTCCTCCTATTATAAGAGGGCAATGTACTATGTCTACCTTCAAAGGGAAAGTCATCGCCTTACTTTTTTGTATTTTGTTTTTTTCTATTTATTTTTTGTTTCTCTTGTGTTGGAGATGTGGAAATGAAAAATCTTTGGGAAACGCTTCTTTTTTCTGTGAAATCTGTGCCATTGATTATGAATACCCAATTTAAAAAAAATCTAAAGGAGCTAGCAGATATTGTCATTGTACTACATTAATGTGATACGACTTTTTAAAAAAAAAACTAGTCTCTTGTTTATTTTTTATTTGTCTTTTTTTGATTTGACACATATATTAAGAAAATAATTATTAATATAAATATTTACTACACTATCGTATTAATTAATGCTATAAAAAATAGTATTTAATAATAAAAATAAAATATAAAAAATAATATTTTTTTTATATATAAAAAATGATAAGTAAAAAGTGAACGGTGGGAGTTATACCTTCAGACTTTCTTGTGGCTAACTTTTTGGTTTTTGTACTTTGGTCACTTGTTGCAGAAAGGTGTTAGGGGATTCTTTTCGAGCTGCTTGCTGCCAACTTGTGCTTCTTGATCCTCAAATAAGAGAAGATTGATAACATATATAGGACTAGTAGTGTCGTATTAATAGTTGGTTTGTGTCTATATTAGAACTTATTAATTTGGAGTATTTTCTTGGGTTTTTAGCAGTAAATTGGCTTTATAAACAGAAAGATTTTGGCCAGCCCAAGAAAAACAAATATCCATCATTAGCTTATGATGGTGAAAATTAAGAGAATTCTTTCTCTACTCTATTGCTAGTATGTTCCCCTTTAGAAGTATTTCTGTGTCAACTTCTCTACTAGCTAATGCACTTCTGTTTTGCTTCTTTAAATTAAAGAAAGTAACCCTCATTTGATTTGGTACGGTGTTAAGAAAAAAAAAATTGAAATTTATAGTCTAAAATAATCCTTAGATATTTGTGTAATTATAAATTATTTTATTAAGAGTAAAAAGAAAAATTTTAAAACTAAAATGCTTTAAATTATATTTTTGAATGGATCAAAAAAAAAAGAATGTCATATAAAGTGGACAAAGAGAGTATAATGGAAGGTTATTTACAAAAACAAAAACAAAAAAATATAATGGAAGGTTAGGTTGGTATTAAAGTTCTATTTATTAAAAAGAAAAATTCACTTTAACCGGAAAAAAAGTGAAGGCTCCCTCGTGTTTTCACTGGCATGTGTCCTCTGGTTTTTGTTTCTTTAATTCTTTTATGTTTTTGTCTTGTGCTGTGACTTTAATTGACTACAACTAGTCAAGAGTAGCAATCTGCTAATTGTGGTTACCTTTGAAATGTCAACCACTAATTACATTTCCTTAGACGAGGTTATAACTTATAACCATATATATACTTGTAAATTGCACCAATTAAGTAGGGTAGTTTGTTACTCCTCTATTCAATAATAATTGTCCATTATATTAAAAATAGTTGTCTAACAATACTTGTTTAATTTAGAAAAATCAAGAGATAACTTATTCTTTGTGTCTATTTTACCCTTGCTATTTAATATTATTTATCATCTAACACATTTTTCAAAGTATTAAATTTAATAAAGTCAAAAGATAATATAATAATATTACTCTTATTATTTATTACTTCATCCGTCTACTTTTATTTGTCATGATTTTTTTAGAGTCAAACTATAAGAACTTTGACTAATATTTTACGACATATTTTTTCATCATATTAATATGCAAAAAATTGCAATTTATAGTAATTTTTGTATTGTTTTTAAATATCTATTTTTTTAAAAAAATATCGAATTAATGCAATATAAGTTAACTTTGAAAACTAGTCAAATTGACTTTCAAAAAATGCAACATGACAATTAAAAGTGGATACAGGTAATATTTCTTAAGGGGTGTGTCAAGTCAATAGTATATAACTAATTTCGACTTTTTATTTGTCATTTTGGACAAATCAAGAAATGACAATAATTTTTACCTATCATACCCTTAATTTATTTAGACAGTTAATGTTTTTGAAAAAAGGTAGAATTTCTTTAATGAGTAAATTGATTATAGAATTCTATCAATTAATAGCGATGAAATGATAAATTTACTATGTCAATTATTATTTACTTAATAAATATATCAAGTAAAAAATGAATAAATAAATAAATAGAGACAGAGGAGTAGTTCTTCATGGTAAATAATGGGCTTGCATGCCAAAACTAGGTAGCTAACTTGGGTGAGTATGGTGAATTAAAAGTCTTGGTCAAGAAAAGAAAAAGAAGTGTACTCGTCTTTTGCTAAAGTTAGTTTCTCTCTAAAAGAAGAGTAGAGGTGGAAACATCCACCGCAAAACAATGATGATAAATAAAAGGAGAAGAAAAGTGCAAGCAATAAATAATCTCTACAATGTTATACTCTATGAAATGGTCAAAACGAATGCGCCTTTTACTTCTCAGACATACGATAAATTTTTATGGTCCGATCTTTTTCTGAATCTTGCTCATAACGAAAATTTAGTGCACTTAGTTTGTCTTTCTTTTCCTATCATATGCATCCATTCTTGACATGGTATTGTTATCTCTTGCTAAATAAAAGTAAAAGTTAGGTATGAAGGGACATAGTGCTGAATTTGTTGCTAAACAAATCACGGACACTCTTAATTTGGCAAGTTGCACAACTATTTGTAAATGATCTCATGACATTAAAACTTATCGTTATATATACTATATACTCCCTCCGTCCCATATTATAAGTCACTCATTTCTAAAAATAGTTGAACCACAATATATGTCATTTTATAAAATTTATGCATAAATTACCATATTTTTCCCATTATAGCCTTGATTGATTAATTAATTAATCTTGAAAATGTATTTACTTTGACTAACCTAGGAAATCTACAAGTAATTAATTTCATTGGGAGAGTACTTCATTCATTAATTAACTACTTTCTTTATTCACTACTTATTCTATAAAATCTTATTTTGAAAAAAAATATCAACAAACAAATAAAAAATAAAAGATGAAAAAATATTCAAAAATAATCTTGAAAGTTGAAGCTTCAACAAATTTTATCAGGGAAGATGACATTTCAAAAAGTTCAAAGGATGTAAAAATAGAAGACTCAACCAAAACATGTGAAGGCCAAATTGAGAAAAATCAAGATCCAAATAAAGGGGTTATGCATCATTTAAATAAAAAAAACAAATGATTTGTCGAACTAGAACTAAAATTCATTTGTCGTCTAATTTCATTATCAATAACATCAAATTTAGCAGGAAAGTTTAGATCAATTTGAAGTAATGAAATTTGAATATTTTGTGATGTTGTCATGTTTGCTTTAAGAATTTATATATAAACATATAAAAAAACATTTTACACAAAATATATAGGAAAATTGAGGTGGGAAAAACTTGATTTTTAATTTGTTTTTTGGATCAATTGGTAAAAAATTTTGGCTCCAAAAAGTAAAATTTAAATGGTCATCCAAATTCATTTATATTTTTGAAATCTAACATTTCATCATTTATTACAAAGTTATCATAAGCAAACATTAAATAAGGGCATAAGGATAAAATTACCTTATTTCTTAATGCAAATGCAAATGAAAAAGGTGACTTATAATATGGGACGGAAGGAGTATATCTTATAAACTCTTATGCAAGACTTGTTGGGATGAATATACCAAACTTCTAAAATGATCAATAATTGCAAACGGTATTCAAAATTTCTTATCTTATTGATTAAATCGAGTCACTTCTTGTATAGATGAAATACTCCATTAATTATAGTATTATACTACACTATGTATAGGGTCGTTAGGTAGCTAGATACGGTTTGTATTATTTCTGTATTAATCTTTGTATCACTTATATGACGTTTGGTAGGTAAATAGAAAATACGTTATTTATGCATAAAACTAATACAATTTTTGGTTCAGAATTTGAAACCCGCATAACTAATGCATGCATAAATTATGAGGGAGTCTATGCATTACTTTATACATGATAGAAGATAGGATAACTAATACATAAATAACTAATCTCTGCGTATATAACTAATACTTAAAATAATACATAGATATAGTCATTACTAAACCCAACTTTGCTAATATCTACATAACTCTAATCAACTATCACACTACCCTTCTTAACCGATGCAAAAGTGGATGGAAGTACCTATGGAAACCATTGCCAAAAGCGAAAAGAAACATTGGTAGAAGTAAAAACGAAATTATTTAAGTTTACTCGTCGAAGTTAGGGATGGTAATGGGGCAGTGTGGGCAGGGGCGGAGCGGGTTGAGCTTAACCCGTAATGAGGAACTTTCGCACATAGCCACTCAAAAATAGCCTAATTACGCTCCATAGCTATAGTTTGATAATTACAATTCGCAGCTACATGCTATAAGGAGGAGAGAGGTGAGAGAGATTGGGAGAGAGAAGAGAGAGGCGAGTGAGAGAGAGGCGAGTGAGAGAGGGCAGAAAATGGGAGAGAGGTAAATTATATATGTATATTGGTTAGATAATTGTATATTATACATATGTATTTGTATATATGGCAAGCGAGATTGGGAGAGGCGAGCTAGATTGGGAGAGGGAGGAGAGAGGAGAGTGGGAGAGAGGTGAATTGTATATGTATATCGATTAGATAATTGTATATTATACATATGCATTTGTATCTATGGCAAGCGAGATTGGGAGAGGGTAAAGAGAGGCGAGCGAGAGAGGGCAATAATTTGTATAATTCGCGTATTTTTGTATAATTGAGTAATATAAAGTCTGGAATTATACAAATATGATAAAACTTAAAATAACAATTTGCTACAAACATAAACATATGAACTTTAAACAGTTATACAAAATATATTATACAAATTACATTATATAAATTATATTATACAAAATTCGAAAACTACATGTTTATACAAACTTTAAAAAATCATGCACAAAAAGAATGAATGTATATGGTGACAAAACTGAAAAACCAAAGGAAATCATCATCATATACAAATATAAATTATCGTATACAAATACAAATCAAACGAAGAATTGCTAGTTGCGAATTATAGAAATGTGGCGAATTATACATATACAAACGTGGTTAATTATACAACTCGAAGTCAGCCCACGTAATTAATGGTTAATGTTAGTCGCGAGTGGTAATTATAGCAAATTATAGCTATGATGAGTAATTAAGTAGTATAAGTTTGCTTAACCGCGTAATTTTTCCATTTTTAATCTACCCCGCCCCGCATAACAACTTTTTTCATTTACACCCGCCCCACCCCCGCATAGACCCGCCCTGCATGAATCCACCCCGCATAGTTTTTAAATATTTCTTTTTTCTAGTTAAGTTTGATACTAAAACTAAAATTCATAAAAATAAATTCATTTTTTCACTAAGTTTTATTAATTTAATAGGATAGTGACTTAAAAATTTAGTTTTTGGAGGTCAATTGGGAAACATGTAAGAAATTGTATTATTTTTGTTGGACCATTTTCATTTTCTATCTTGAATATTTTAATAATTTTAAAGAAATTATCTTAATAAATAATGCTCTATCACTCTTATAACATGTAAAAAGTTAAAATTAAGTTTGAATCCACATAAAATCAAATATACCCACAATCCACCCTGCATTAATTTTAAAAAAACCCACTACAACCTGCCCCGTATTCCACTCGCTCCTCACAACTTTAAACCCGCCCCACTCCACATAAGCCTTAGACCCATTCTAGGCGGCATCCACCTCGCCCCATTACCATCCCTAGTCAAAATGGGTCTAAACAAAGTAGAACTTGTGGTTTTTGTGATTGACTCTGCACTGTTCAACTATGTTGGGCCAATGACCTCCCACCAATTAATACTTGGTCATAGACTCATAGCCCATATCTGAAATACAATTAATAAAAACAAATTCTCCATTAAAATAACCAAAATAAACGTGAAAAGCCATTTTTGATCTTCACTCTTCATCTCCTCAAGGGAGATTTACGCAAGTAGGATAATATAAGACCCCCTTTTTTTTCATTCATGAATTTTGTGCAAATGTGGACTTGAACACTACTTATTCAGAAGAATGAAAACAATACGCTTTCACAAGTTATATCAATAAGACATGATTTTAATACGATCTTTGTTCTACTTATCATTGAAATTATTCACAAGTGACATTAGTAGGGTATAACTTTAGTACGATCTACCGTAACCTATCTTAAAATAATTCACAAGTCTTGCCAGATTGCTAAATGTTGTTAGAATCACAATAACCAAGAGCAGGGGTGGACCCACCTTATACCAAGCGGTGTCACCCGACATTGCTTCCTTTCTAAAACATTGCGCATCTTCGTCTTTCTCTAGAGATATGTATCTCTTATCAGCAAACATCTACACGATTATATTCAGAGTTAATTTCTCGAACCATTTATTGATATTAATCGTGTTTGAATTTTCACCCTTACCACAAATATTATACAACTCTTTGATGCTAATTTCCACCTCGGATATTCGGAGATGTTTGACTTTTTCGAGTCTAGTGCTAGAAAGAACATTTTGTAGCACGTGTTTTCGTACATGACAATAATATGGACCATAATTAGCAAAAGAAAATCTCACATAATTATAGCCATAATGTTCAGCTGCTAGACTAATTGGTCAGTTAGTCTAGCAGCGTGTTCTTTATCATTAATTGTGAAGCAATCTTTTGCTGCCTCCCAATTATTTCATTATTTTCTTTTTGATTATGAACTTAATTTCATGAAAACTTATTGTTAAGAGTTGCAGTAGTTTACTTGATTTATGTTTTATTAGTACGTCTTAGGTAATTTTTATTAATATAATGTTATGTTTTTTTAAATGTCAACACCACTTATAAAAATCCTACGTACGCTACTGAGTCCAAGAGTCACTACATGAAATTGGACTTTTAGTGGCGATGAAAGTTGCTACAAATTAAAACCCAAAAATGTCGTCCCTAAAGGTTTCAAGTCACGACCTTCACGTTGTTGCAAGTGTTGGAAATCTTTTTTAAAATACTTCATTACAAAAACCTGTAGAAAATCTACGTAGCTTGAAATATATCAATGACACTATTTTTAAGAATATTTCATTAGATATAGATATATTCTCGACACTCAACAAACTCTTTTAGTATAAAATTAAGAGCTAGATCCCTTTCAAAAGAACAAACCCAACACCAAGTAAGAACTATATATATAAGGAAGAATTTATAATATGATGTGTTTTTCTCTATCTCCTCATAAGAAGAATGTATCACTATATATAAGATTAATTAAGATATCATCTTTTTGATCCTTGTGAAAAGATTCCAACGGATGAATTTCATATCAATAATATGAAGAATACACTAAAATTTCACTAAATTAATACTCGATAATATAATAATTTCTCTAAGATAATATTTTCCTTTGGTTTCGACTTGGGCTAATGGAAAAAATCAATTATTTCGATAAGATAATAAGATAATATATTTTTTTTGAAGACCCCTATATAAATATATATGGTCCCATTAATATTATAAATTGACAATTCTTTAAAAGTACAAATATATCTAAGACAATTTAGTGAAATGTGATTCTATTGTGTTTTGTTTTTTTGTTAAACTTTAAATCTAGTTGAAGTTAATCTCTATCTTTTCTTATTGCATCCAAAAATTCCGGTGTTGTCTTTTCGATTTGCACCATAAAATTGTGAAGAGTTCTAGATATGATAAGTGTTCCCTTACACATAATTGGTTCCAAAGGTATTGTATCATCTACAACTTCATCATCAATATTGTTTTTTTATGGTATCCACAATTTTCTAAACTCTGGACTTCTAAATATGTATAATTTTCACCTGGATAATCCAATAGGTTACTGACGTCCATTTTATTGCGGTAATCGAGATCATTAATCATGATCTCAATGAATAACATTTTCACAAGTGGGTTCATTCAAATTCTTTGAGATTTCATCCTCCAAACAAATTTTGCAGTGAAAACAATTTGTTGTTGTCTCTTGTTGAACATTTATCTGTCCAAGCCGGTGTTTACATCCCTACTTTATTCAAACAGGGTGAAACATCGTGGTAACTCAAAAAATAAACAATTGATTCAATTTTAAAAGAATTTTAAAAATAAACAAATTTTAAAGGAGTCGCCACCTAATTTAGGAAAAAATAGGAAACCATTTAGGTGATCTACGAAACCAAGATTCTAGGTAAGGGGTTCAAGTTATTTCGAAAGGAAGGTGTTAGGCATCCTTCGAAATCCACAATTGTAGTCCCGACTGAATTCATTTTTTTCAAATTGAGAAGGAGGTTAAAATAATATACAAATATAACAAACATGTAATATACACAAGTAATAAAGTAAACAAGTAATATGAAAAATGACCTAATATTTTCCTATTGTCAACAATATACATAATAACGAATATAGTATTCGAACTTTATTCGAATGGCTTCGATGAGAAGCGACTTCGACCTGTAAAGACACTTAGTAAAAGTGTTAGTACTAAATATATATGAACAAAAATAAATGAATCAAATAATAACTTAAAAATAAAAATCCGTCTTATTAACATAGGAGGCCTTAGAAATCGACGGTAATTTCTTCATCGGCCAATTTTAACATAAAACTTATATAAACTTAAACTGAATTTCCGTCTTTTAAAATGTGAAGACCTCCAAAATCGACGGAGAGATTTTTTCATTAGCCAATTCTAACTTAACTTTTCAACACAAATCATATAAAAAGAACTAATAAAATAAAATATAAAGTAACATCATCATACCAGAATATAACAACATAATACAAGGCAACAATAACCACGTGATAAAATTAAAAAAAAAATAAACAAAATGGAACAGCAACAAATACAATGTCTAAGTCAACAATAAAATAATGAATATAATAATAATTTAAACATAACAACAAATGGGTCTTAATGATTCTTGGGTGAAGAATAACAAACATAGAAAAATGAGAAGCAAAACAGTTGGTTAATTATCAAAGAAAAAACATTTTAACAGGGGAATTAAATATTTGCCGGCCGGATTCGTGAACGAAGGTAATATCAACAAATGAACATGAACAATTCCACCAAAAATAAATATGAACGAACCCAAAAATGTAACAAAAGGTAGAGGAGAAAAAAAAATAAAAAAAAAAAAATAAATAAAAAAAAAATAAAAAAAAAAATATATATATATAATAATGTTAGATATAATAATTAATCAAACAATAACAAAAGAATGTCAACAATAATAGCCAAGGAAGAAGATCACTAAAGAATAAGGACCTGCCAATAATTATAAACAATAATAAAACTAATAAAAAAATATTGAATAATCTTTAAAGAAAGGCAAAGTTAACTAAAGCAATAATAGTAACATAAACCAAAATTCAAGAATGATAATAAATTAATAATAACCAACACACA
>JAJOOF010018773.1:0-14239 GCA_029582545.1 Solanum lignicaule
TATATATATATATATATATATATATATATATATATATATAATTTCCAATGATAACTAGTTAAATACCAATTATTGTCATCACTATCCAATCATGGCCATAATTTACCATTTAAGAAAAATATTCACACCAATTTCAAGGATCCACGTGAACAACAACCCTATTCAAGTCAATTTTCCTTCTTTCCTCTTTCACCACTAATTATTACAATTATGATAGAATATTACATTTATGCATGTATACAAAAGCATCAATCAAGACTTAGTTCTTACCTGTTGTACCTTGGCCGCCGATCTAGTTGTGCCAAGGTTATGAAGTCCTAATCGGGAGGTTCCTTATTTTTTTTAATAAAAGAATGATCTAAAATGATATAGGGTATTAACTTAATATTTGGACTTGGCCCATTAACCACCAGCTAATAAAAAAATTAATTATTTAATAAATATTCATCAACTAAATAACCGTAGCTAGACAAATAGTTCAAAATTCCCAATCATCTTCACAAACTGATCAAAAGTTACTCGGGGCAGCTATCAAGAGGGATAAAATGCTAATTTTATGAAAATTCCAAAAAGTGACTGATATACCGTGAATTTATGGTATTTCTAATATATTTCACTTACAAGTTGTGTGTGTCTAGGGCCTTTTTGTATTGGTTTTTATGTGTTTTTATCATATTTAGCAGGAAAGACGTTCAGGCGCGGAAGTAACGAGAAAACTGAAAGAAATGCAGAAAAGGGCATCTACGGAGGTGATCTACGGACCGTAGGTCCATTGATGCTCCGTAGATGGTGGCCGTAGATCAGCAAACAAGGCATTGAAGGCAAATCAGGGAAATCTGACCAAGTGTGGAACCACAGAGACCATTGACGGTCCGTACTATTGATCCGTAGATTGATACTGCGAGGGTTCCAGTACCTAATTTTTGAAGATCCTAAGTGTGGAGCTATGGAGGGTGATTGACGGATCGTAGATCTATCTACGGTCCGTACTGCTGTTCCACCGTTTGCTTCAGAGAAGCTGATTTTTGGAAGAAAAAATATTTTCTAAGTCTTGGCTGACGGAATGTACTCACGGACCTTAGATCCATTGACGGTCCATCAGTCAGTCTCATGGAATAAAGACGCGTCCCTGAACAAACATTCCTTATTTTGTTTCCCTTTTAATTCAGGACTTGTTTTCTATAAATAGGGCATGTAAACCTTATTTTTGGGGGTTAGACTTTATTTACTTTTATTCTAGTTCTTGACTTGGGAGATTAACTTGCAACTTTAGCAATTCTTAATTTCCTAAGTTTGTTTTGAAGATTTTGGTGTTGCAATTCAATTTGAATTTCTGGGTTTATTATTCTTCTTACGTAAGTTCATAATTCTTTCATCTAAAACAATGAATTGTGTTCATATGATTATAGGTAACTAAACGCCACAACAAGGGTTGTGGGAACCATGAGCGATTAACAAAGTATGAATAGTAACTAAGCAATTCTTGAATAGTGTTGTCGCATGCATTGATAAGTCTTTCATTTAAAAGTATTTTAAACGAGTGCACGCGTTAGAACTCGCCTTGTTGCTACTTGCTGGACCAAGGAGGTAATCAACAAGAAAAGAATTATCAATATAGATTTAGTGTGATACTATCTAATAGGCTAGTGTCAAGTGGTGTGAAGTAATAACTAAGTCAAACATCGATGTGATGTCTAATACGAGGTAAAGGTAAGGGTTAGTAAATTATACACACGTTACCGGACCAAGGTGCGAGATGAAATTCTCTAGATGCCAAACCAAGGATTTAGAGATATCTAATTTATCACTTTGCATGTAGTATACTAGGAAATGATTGCTATTACTAGGATTACTGTGTTATGAACTTCTGGGGAACACATATACCCTAGTTGATTTTCTCATCTTGATAACAACCAAAGTTGACTTTTGTTTATTGATTAATTATTGAATTCTTACAATTTGTTTCACAAAATCCCCCCCTTTAATTACTTGTTTCTGGAAATAATTTGACCAAACGAATATAATTGTTAGTTAAAGTTAAGTCTAGACCATTTTCCTCGTGGGATCAACCCCAACCTACAAGTTGGGTTCTTTACTTGATAAATTTGGCTTTTAGATTAATTTTAACTACATTATTGAACTTTGGTCAAACATTTCCTAATTTTACCTTTTCTTTTTGCTATTGTCTCTCTCAGGTTCTAACTTTAGTGTATGCCAAGCACACGGAGCCAAGGTGAACCACTCACTCCTTACGATCCAGAATTGAACCGAACTTTGCAAATAATGAACAATTAAGGAGTTCAAGTTAATCCTATCGGAGGCAACCTAGGTGATGAAGTTGAGTTGTAACCCTCGAGGGTGGTTGGGGGAGACAACCAGGTTCTAGCTGAAAATCAATTGAGAGATGCAGTGAGGGTGCATGGCCCACCAGGCCCTCAACTGCATGACAATTATAGGGGCAACGTAAACGTTGCTGACTCAGATGGACCTCATGCCCTACCCCATTTGCCTCCGAGGCACATATTTGTAGTGACCAGTAGCTTGATGCAGATGTCTACAGCAAAGGGCTCATTCTTGGGTTTGCCATCAGAAGACCCACATGCCTACATAGCCAAGCTAAGGGTGGTTTGCAAGAGCTGTGTGGGTCGACCAGACTTGGATATGGATGTCACCGGATTGCGAGTGTTCCCTCTATCACTGACAGGCGATGCTGTTGTATGGTTCACTGAGCTTCCTTACAACTCAATATATACATGGGACCAACTGACGGATGTGTTCTTAGAAAAGATATTATCCAGTGTCCAAGAAGCTCAATCACAAAGATATGGTCAATCATTTTGTAGCATTACCTGGAGAGTCTGTAAGTAGGTCTTGGGACAGATTCACTGCATTTGTAAGAGGTGTTCCGAATCACCGTATTGATGATGAGTCGCTGAAGGAATATTTCTATCGAGGTCAGGATGACAACAATAAAGCAGTTCTTGATACTATTGCTGGAGGATCATATGGTGAGTTCACATATGTGCAGATTGCAAAAAAATTGGAGAAGATCTCTCGCAACAATAAAGCATGGAGCACTAAGAGGTCAGATACTGGGAGAAACACATTTGCCATTCATGCTACGAACAACCAGTCTGCAGAGGTGATTCGTGAGGAGATGGCTCAGATGAGGACCGAGTTGGGGTTGGTATTGAAGCATGTGAGCGGAGGTGCAGAGAAGGTAAATGTTGTGAATTACTTGACTAGAACGCCAGCACCGGTTGAAGAGTGTTACTATGAAGAGGATGCTTATGCGGTGAATGATCAGACGAGGGATTTTCGACCAAACGCCTAGGGATCCAAGACGGAAAATTGGCGCCAAGGTCAAGTAAACCAAGGTCGGAACTATGGCAACTACAACCGAGAGGGTCAATATGTCCGAGATAGGAACTTCAATCGTGACAACAACTACAACTGGAACAACTATGGCAACAAAAACGATTAGGTTGGACCTTATGTTCCCCCTCAAAATTGGGAATCTGGTACTGGGAAGTTGGAGGCAATATGGCGCGTATTGAAGATATAATGCACAAGATGATGAAAAGGTTTGATGCAACTGATGAGAATGTGAAGGAGATGAGAAATGACTTGTTTGGTATTAGTCAAAAGGTTGATGCCCATGTAGTATCAATAAAGGATCTTAAGTAACAAATGACTCAGTTGTCTACTACAGTGAACCCACGTCAACCTGGCACTCTTCCTAGCAACACCATCCAGAATCCAAAGAATGATGGTCATTGTATGGCAGTTACTACTCGAGGGGGTAAGTAAACCATAGATGAACCTATGCCATCTTTGGTGGATGTTGAGATTAGAAAAGAAGATGATGTGGTAGAGGTTAGGAAAGAGTCTGAGAATGCGACAGAGAAAGAAGCGGAGATATCGCAGAAAGTGGTCCCTATACCTAGACCTCCACCACCTTTTCCACAGAGGTTAGTGAAGAGGACCGAAGATGGTAAATATCACAGATTTATTACTATGTTGAAGCAGCTTTCTATCAATGTTCCCTTGATAGAGGCTTTGGAGCAAATGCTTGGGTATGCGAAGTTTATGAAAGATATGGTGACAAAGAAAAGGTCTGTGAGTTTTAAAGATGATGATAGATTGCAGTATTGTAGCGCTATTGCAGAAGAAGGAAGACCCTGGTGCTTTCCCGATCCCATGTACTATAGGATTGTTACACTTTGCTAAGGCATTGTGTGATCTTGGTGCTAGCATCAACCTCATGCCATTGTTTATTTATAAGAAGTTGGGTCTAGGGGATCCAAAGACTACTACGATGCGGCTAATTATGGCCGATTGAACGGTGAAAAAGGCCCACTAGTGTACTCCATGATGTGTTAGTAAAAGTGGAGTCGTTCATCTTTCCAGCGGATTTTATGATTCTTGACTGTGAGGTTGATTTTGATGTTCCCATCATCCTTGGGAGGACATTCCTTGCCACAGTCGTGCATTAGTTGATATGGAGAAGGGACATATGAAGTTCAAACTGAATAACGAAGAATAAAATTTCAATATTTGTAGGTCCATAAAGCAGAGTGGCGAGCTCCAAACGGTATCTACTATAACTTACAGAGTTGAGAGTGGAACAGAAGTGCAAATTGAAGAGCGACTTGGTGTTGAGGCACTAGCAACAGTTATGATGAATTTCAATAATGATGGTATTGAAAAGTACGATGAGTTGGTAGCTGCACTAGATAGGTGTGAATATTGGTCAAAACGAAAGAAATATGAATTAGACATGAAGAATCGTGAGTCTCCACCAGCGAGACCATCTATTGTGGAAGCACTGAAATTGGAGCTTAACGCTCTACCACCACATTTGAGGTATGTATTCTTGGGCAGAGATAACACTTTGCCGGTTATCATTGCGGCAGATCTAAATGCAAGACATGTAGAGTGCTTGGTGACTGTGTTAAAGAGGTTCAAGCGAGCTATTGGGTGGACTATTGTGGATATTATTGGGATTCCTCTTGATATTTGTTCCCACAAAATCCAACTCATGCTAGATCACAAACCTAGTATTGAGCACCAAAGAAGATTAAATCCACCTATGCAAGAAGTAGTTAAAAAGGAGATCATCAAGTGGTTGGATGCTAGAGTTATCTATCCCATTGTAGATAGTAGTTGGGTATGCCCTGTTCAATGTGTGCCCAAGAAAGGTGGGATTACTGTGGTGCCTAATGAGAGAAACGAGCTTGTTCCGATGCGGCTCGTGACTGGATGGAGAGTCTGCATGGACTACCGGAAGCTAAACGCTTATACAGAAATTGACCATTTCCCTATGCCATTCATGGATCAGAAGTTGGATAGACTTGTTGATAAGGGTTGGTATTGTTTTGTTGATGGTTATTCGGGCTACAATCATATTTCTATAGCTCTGAAGGACCAAGAGAAGACCACCTTCACTTGCCCTTATGGGACTTTCGCCTTCAAATGGATGCCCTTTGGGTTGTGCAATACTCCAGCAACCTTCCAGCGTTATATGATGTCAATATTATCTGATATGGTAGAGGACACTATTGAGGTATTTATGGATGATTTCTCTATGGTAGGTGACTCTTTTGATCGATGTCTGAATCATTTGACTGAGGTACTGAAAAGGTGTGAAGATTGCAATCTGGTGCTGAATTAGGAGAAGTGCCACTTTATGGTGAAAGAAGGGATAGTTCTGGGTCATCGGATTTCTGAGAAGGGCATTGAGGTTGATAGAGCAAAGGTAGATGTAATTGAAAGCTTTCACCACGTATCTTTATAAAAGGAGTTCGAAGCTTTCTTGGGCATACAGGTCTCTATAAGAGGTTCATCAAAGATTTCTCTAAAATTGCACATACATTGTGCAAACTACTCAGAAAGGAGTATAAGTTTGATTTTGATGATGCTTGTCTGAGATCATTTGGAGAGTTGAAGAAGAAGTTGGTTACTGCACCTATCATTATTTCACCGGATTGAGGACAACCATTTGAGGTAATGTGTGATGCAAGTGGAGTGGCGCTTGGTGTAGTATTAGGACAGAGGTGAGAGAAATTCTCCATCCTATTTACTATTCTAGTAAAGCTCTAAATGTGGCCCAGAAGAATTATACTGTGACTGAACAAAAGCTTCTTGCAGTGGTTTTTGCATTCAAAAAATTTCGATCCTACCTGCTTGGTACTAAGGTCATAGTGCATACTGACCATTCTGCATTGAGGTATTTGATGGCGAAGAAGGATGCAAAACCGAGGCTGATTAGATGGGTATTGTTGCTGCAAGAGTTTGATTTTGTGGTAAAGGATAGAAAGGAGACCGAAAATCAAGTTGCCGATCACTTGCCCAGATTGGAGGAAGAGGCTATGTTAAAGCTTAGTGATGGGGCTGAAATTAATGATGTTTTTCAAGATGAACAGGAATTGGCTGCTTCTCATGATCTGATTCCTTGGTTCGCAGGCTTTGCTAATTATTTGGCAAGCGATATTGTGCCCCCGGATTTATCTTTTCACCAAAGGAATAAGTTTATGCATGATGTGAAGAAATTCTTTTGGGATGAGCCTTACTTGTATCGTAGTTGTGCTGATGGGATTATTCATCGTTGTGTGCCCGAGATTGAGATTTTGAGTGTACTTGAAGCATGTCATTCATCGCCTGTTGGTGGGCATCATAGTGGTATTCGAACTACACATAAGATTTTGCAGTGTGGGTACAACTGGTCTACTATCCACCAAGATGCTCATGATTTCACCAAGTCTTGTGATTGTCGCCAAAGAGAAAGAGGGATTTCAAAGAGGCAAGAACTTCCTATGAATCCTATATTGGTGATAGAGTTGTTTGATGTATGGGCATTGATTTTATGGGTCCATTTGTGAGTTCACATGGGATGAAGTATATCCTTGTTGCGGTTGATTATGTATCGAAGTGGGTGGAAGCAGTTGCGCTCCCCAATAATGAAGGTAAAAGTGTCTCCGCATTCTTGAAAAAGAATATCTTCTCCAGATTTGGTACACTGAGGGAGATTATCAGCGATGGAGGTTCCCACTTTTGTAATAAGTTGTTCAAGGTGCTACTTGAGAAATATGGTGTCCACCACAATGTGGCCACTCCTTACCATCCGTAGATTAGTGGGCAAGTTGAAGTGTCCAACAGAGAGATCAAACAGATTTTGGCGAAGACTGTGAATGCAAATAGAACGGATTGCTCAAGGAAGCTTGATGATGCTCTGTGGGCCTATCGCACTACATACAGGACTCCCATAGGTATGTCTCCTTACCAACTAGTATATGGGAAATCTTGTCATTTATCGGTAGAGCTAGAGCATAAGGCTTTATGGGCGATGAAGAAGCTGAATTTGGATTGAGACGCCGCATCTAATCAAAGAATGACTGACTTGAATATGCTTGACGAGTTTCACCTAAAATCTTATTAAAGTTCAGCCTTGTACAAAGAGAAGATGAAGAGGTATCGTGATCAAAGAATTGAAAAGCAAAAATTTGTTATAGGTGATCTTGTGCTTCTATTCAACTCTAGGTTGCGCTTGTTTGCGGGCAAACTCAAATCCAAATGGACCGGGCCATTTTTGCTCACAAAAGTGCTTACCTATGGAGTGGTTGAGCTTGAGAATAGTGATGGAACAAGGTTCAAGGTTAACGGGCAAAGGATCAAGATTTATCTGGGAAACGTAGAAAGTGTGCAAGAAGTTCTGGAGGCATATCATCTTGATGAAGTCTGAGTAATCAAGAGGTTAGCGTTGTGCCACAACGTTAAATCAAGCGCTGCTTGGGAGGCAACCCAAGATGTACAATCTAGCCTACGATAGGTTTTTGTTTTCCATCTAACAATTTCTGTGTCTAGGTGATTCTCTGTATTAATTTAGATAGGTGTTTTAGTTTTTTTTTGTAGTGTTGGCTAGAATTAGCATAGGGTCCGTGTCTAAGAAGTGTCCAAAAAATGTAAAAAGAATAGCCTAATGGTTGCTACATGTGCAGGTACGCTATGAAAAATCTGCAGAAAAACTGTCTAGTGCAAAGGTCTACGGACCCCATCGACGGTCCGTCGATCCATCCAAGGACCGTGGATAGTGTCCGTAGATCCCAGGTAAGCCCCTAAACTTTACCATGTGTAAGAGTGATCTACGATCCCAATCTACAGACCATAGATCGACCCACGGACTGTAGACGGAGTCTCATGGGTCCGAAACCCTAATTATGTCTGACCCGACCCGGACCCCCTTATTTAAAATCTCCCAATTTTAAATCATTCCATTTCCCTCCATTTACCCCCAAACCGTTTCATAACTTCCCAAACTCCTTAAATCACTCCCCTATATCATTCCATAACTCCCCCATAAAATCATCCCTCCCATTCCCCCAAAATTCCTACGATCCCTTTCCATTCCGAATACTACTCATTTCATATTCCACAAAAGGGTCTGTGTTTGAGTTAGTCACGAAGAGGTGGTTTTTGGCCTTGAAAGCATCTGTCATCACACAATCACCCCATTCCCATTGCTGTAAGGTAATAGACTTTCTCTTCCCTTTGAATTTTGATTCATTGATAGATTAAAGAAAGTCAGGGATTGGGTCTTGACCTTGGGTAATTGTTAGATGAAATTGCATGATAAAATTGGAAGTTACAATACCCTTGGAATGATAGATAGTGATTGTGTTGCCTTGTTGTATGTGATTATAAGTCTAAATGTAAGTTTCGACTTAGGTTTCCAAAGTTTGTCTTAAACACTGGTTAAAATGATTAATCAGAATCTTGAGAATGACAAACTAGTATGATTAAATGTTGAAATGCATGGTTAGACTAGGATATTGTTGAAAATGGTCTAAGATGTAGGCTTGAAAATAAATAATGGCTGAAACCTGGCATAGGTCACATCTACGATACCCCGTCTACGGACCGTAAACCAATCTACGGACCGTAGATTAGGTTCGTGGGTGGATGCACTTGAAAATTCCAATAAGTGTGTAACCACGAATGTGGACTACGGTCCGTAGATCAATCTACGGACCGTTCTGTACATCTGTGGTTTCCATCTGTAACCAATATTGTTGGTCCTCTAATCCACGGAAGGGTTCCACGGACCGTAGATCAGTCTACGGACCGTAGATCAGTCTACGAACCGTAGGTCCCCTCCGTGGATGACCACTGTAGCCACTGTCCAAAAAAAATTTGGGTCTTTGTTACTTTTCGTTTTTAGTTCTAAATTTTTTTTGAGTATGTTTATAGTTAGTTTTGGCACTAATATCGCTTCCACAGGTACGATGGCACCCAAGAAGCTAGTCACCTACTCAAAACAGGGCAAGTTAAAATCTGTTGCTCCTAGCTTTAGGTTAATCGATGAGGACACGGACACAGAAAAAGATCCATCATACGTTCATCCCAACACAAGGACTTCCCCCACTGCACCCCGAGCCACCAGAGGCACTCCCCAGAAGGTGATTCCCGACGTAGTCACTGTCTCCCAGTCTGATGAGGAGCACACACTGATCGGTTCACCAACAGGGTTGCTTCCAGTTCGGCTACTGGGTCTACGTCTGGCTCCGAGTTTGCCCATGCTTCGGGCTATGAGTCTAGCCATGCTTCAGAGTTTGAGTCTCCCGATGCTTCGGGATCCAATGACAAGTCAGCCACAGGGTTCGGCTAGAATGAACAAGCAGCCTCATTTGATGAGGCCACTAGCTCAGAGTAAGTACCCGTACCAAGGAATGAGGACCCTACTCCAGTGACTGGCAAGCCAAACAAATGGTGTGTTGAGGGCCAATGGCAAATCTTTCGGGATGCCAAGATGAAAAATGACAAAGAGAAGATGGCCCGACATATTACAGAGGAGCGCAGAGCCCTCACATGGAGCTTGCACACTGTCCCCGACATCCATCGGCTTTTTAATCTTCACAAGTGTGACTGGATGGCTCAAAACCTAGGGACTTATAATGAGGAGATTGTACATGAGTTCTACGCCTCCTATGCCGCCAGTCTCCGTAGTTCAATCTCCAAGCGGTCAAATCCCATAGCCCAGGACCCTCTCACTTCCACTATGGTCCGAGGTTGTCCGGTGGACATATCACATGCCACCATCAGTCGCTTTCTCTATGGTCCTACCACGAGTCACTATTGGTCACTAAGCACAGCGGGGTTTGTTTACAGATGGGACATCGTGCGGAGCGGCGCTTTCCAGTGGAATGTTGAGCAGCGAGAGGCTGTTGTACTATGGTTAGCTAGGTACATTTCTGCAGATGGCGAGCGTGTGGAGTGGGTCGCCACACCACGGTTGGGTATCCGAAAGGCCACATTGAATTTTATGGCCAAGTTTTTCTGGTTGTTGGTGTGTAATAGGGTGTCACCTACAAAAGCCGACAACCAACTCACATGAGACAGAGCGGGCATGGTTACAACATTAGTAGCAGGACTAGAGATTGACTTTCCTCGCATGCTGTTGGCAGAGATTCATGATAGGGCATTCAAGACCTCCACTTCTTAGCCCTTTCCATGTTTGATTTTCCAACAGTGCAGGGACTCTGGAGTGCCGATCTGACATTGTGATAGGTTGATTCACCCTGCAAGGACTTTGGATTTAGGCCTTATTCGGGATGAGGCAAATGTGGCGGCACCTCGCAGAGAACCCCAGATTGAGGTACCTCCCTTGGGTGCAGATCTTACAGACACGGTGGGGCAGGCACAGGGCGTTGACCTCATTATACCAGATCACACCGATACTATCCCAGTCTCCTCTTCCCAGGCCGCTAGTAGGGCACCTAGCTTATCCAGGTCCACACCACCATTAGGAACTGTTGTTTTCTCGTTGGCCAAATTACAGAAATTAGAGGCTCATATGGCCACACTGCTGCATCACATCCAGCCTTGGATGTAAAAGTCGATAGCCGAGTCCGAGGCCAGAATGGAGCATAGGAGGTAGGGCATGATGGATTGGAAGATCCAGGCCATTAATAAGATCCTCGATGCCATTGAATTGCGCATCCTCGAGCGACCAACCTCAACCATAGATCTATCCTCTTTTGAGGCTGAGTTAGCCAGTCTCCGGGCTGACGTTGATGCCATTCTTGCCACCCCTACAGTTGAGCCTCAGGCTTCACCCACTGCGTTGGCCGATGATACGGTGCTGGATGTTTTATTCAGTGGGACCGTCGAGGAGGGGCCTGAGCCTACACAAACTAAAGGTAAGAGACACCGTTCTAGTCGCACTGAAGAGGAAAAATCCCTAAAGAGACAACATAGACAAGAGAGGGAGGCTAGGAAGGCTTCGATTTTAGATGAAGTATTGCGCCAACAGAGGGTGCGTGAGAGAACTACAAGGGCATCGAGTTCTGCCCCAATTGTAAAGGTCCCGCCTGTTGTGAGGGACGTTGTGAGCACCACTGATGGTGCGGTTAAAGTGATCGAGAGCACTACTGAGGGTGCTATGATGGATTATGTTGGCACTACTGAGGGTGACTCAAGTATGGTTCCAGCGGGATCCGGGAAACTGGACCCACCCACTTGTTGATGATTCTTCGGCGCAATGCACCACATGTTTGCTTCGCCCACTCCATTATCTTTTACTGTTTTTTTACGCATTAGGAACAATCACATCTATTTTTGTTGGGGGTAGGGTAAATGGATTGTGAGTGATAGGGTGAAGTCTGGGTAAACCCAACTCATAAATCCTCTCTTTGGGGTTTTATTGTATGTGTTCTTTTTTCCCAAGAGACTGTTTAATTTTTGTTGAACCAGCATGTGTTAGGATCGTATGTGTAGAAGTATGAAAAATAATAAAGCATGAAGGCTTATGAAAAGTATACCCATCCAAATTGAGTGATGTGTGCTAGAATTAGTAAGCTAAGACAAGTTGAATGTGTTGGCTCTGAGTATGACATGATAATGAATCAACTTGATGGCATGACTTACGCTGAAACTTGAACTGGGTAATCTGATAATGAAACTATGTGCCAAGAGTATGTGAGAATAGTTGATTGTTCAGACAGTTTTTGTGCAACACTAGAACTTGCCCGGTTAGCCCGGCTAAGACAATTCACTCTAGAGGCTAGGAAGTGATCATAGGCCCTTGTTCTGATAAGTCCACAAATTGCCTAAAAGAAGGATCTAACTAAATGCTAAATGCTCCCATTGATCCAAATGCTTTGAGCCTAAACTTAGACCATTTCTTTCTAAACCCCGAACTGACCTTCCCATAATCGACTATGTTGGCCCCGGTCCCTCCTTGGACATGTGCACCTAGACTTTGGCCAAAAGCCTAAGTTGAGGGTGGCTAATGTAAAAAGTAACTTCAATCTTGGCCCTGACCCGACATCGGGTATTGTGCACCTCAACCAATGGAAATTTCATAAGTTGAGGGTGGTTATGAAAGAGGAAACCAAAAGAAAAATGGGTATGAAAATAGTTTGATGTTGAAAAAGAGAGGAAAGGATGTTACTTGTTGAAAGCTAAAGAAAAGAATAAAATGCAAGAAAAATTTGAGGAACAAAGTCTAAAGTCACATCCATGGTTAAAGAAAATCAAGGGAAAGAAGGTAAATCGGCAGGGTGGCAAAAATAGGGCAAAAAGAGGTTGAATGCCTAGTGTAATGTCAAGGTGGACAGAAAGTCACTAAGAAGTACCCAAAATGTAACACACCTGACCCTGAGCCTACATTACAAGCCAAGAAAGTCCTATAGTGATCCTAGAGTCTAGTTTGGAGAGTCAAAGCAGTGAAAATAAGGGCAAGCTTATGGTACTGAGCACTAACTATAATTGAAGTTATTTCTGAGTGTGAGTGTTGAATGAATCCTTGTACTCCAATTCATAGTCATTGTGTGAAAGAAAAAGGATTTCGTTTGAAGTAAGGACCCTAGTTACATTGTCGAAAAGTTGGTACGTTGGTGATAGTGAAACAATGTATGTTGTGTGTTGGTTGGTCGATCGTTGTCATGGTTTGATTCGTATGAATTAGCTTGTCGAGTCTAAGAGAACAAATTCTGGATCCGAAAAATGAGTGGGATAGCGAGCCATGTTATTGCTTGTGATTGAAATGCTTGCTTCTATACAAGTGTCGTTTAGAGTCTTAGTGCGTCGCTTGAGGACAAACAACGAATTTAAGTTGAGGGTGTTGGTATACCGTGAGTTTACGGTATTTCTAATACATTTCACTTACAAGTTGTGTGTGTCTAGGGCCTTTTTGTATTGGTTTTTATGTGTTTTTATCATATTTTGCAAAAAAGATGTTCAGGCGCAGAAGTAACGAGATAGCTGAAAAAAATGCAGAAAAAGGCATCTACGGAGGTGTTCTACGGACCGTAGGTCCATTGACGCTCCGTAGATGGTGGCCATTGATCAGCAGGCAAGTCAAATTAGGGAAATTTGACCAAGTGTGGAACCACGGTGACTATTGACGGCCCGTAGATTGATCTACAGACCGTACTATTGATCCATAGATTGATACTGCGAGGGTTCCAGTACCTAATTTTTGAAGATCCTAAGTGTGGAACTACGGAGGGTGAAGATCCTAAGTGTGGAGCTTCAGAGAAGCTAGTTTTTGGAAGCGGAAATATTTTCTAAGTCCTGGCTGAAAGAAGGTACTCACGGACCGTAGATCCAATGACGGTCCGTGAGTCAATCTTGTGGAATGAAGACGCGTCCCTGAACAAACTTTTCTTATTTTGTTACCCTTTTAATTTAGGACTCATTTTATATAAATAGGGCATGTAAACCTCATTTTTGGGGGTTAGACTTTATTTACTTTTATTGTAGTTCTTGACTTGGGAAATTAACTTGTAACTTTAGCAATTCTTAATTTCCTAAGTTTGTTTTGAAGATTTTGGTGTTGCAATTCAAGTTGAATTTCTGGGTTTATTATTCTTCTTACTTAAGTTCATAATTCTTTCATCTAAAACAATGAATTGTGTTCATATGATTATGGGACTAAACTCCACAACTAGGGTTGTGGAAACCATGAGCGATTAAAAAAGTATGAATAGTAACTAAGTAATTCTTGAATAGTGTTGTTGCATGCATTGATAATTCTTTTGTTTAAGAATCTTTTTAACGAGTTCACGCATTAGAACTCGCCTTGTTGCTACTTACCGGACCATGGAGGTAATCAACAAGAAAAGAATTATCAACATAGATTTAGTGTGATACTATCTAATAGGCTAGTGTCGATTGGTGCGAAGTAATAACTAAGCCAAACATCGATGTGATGTCTAATATGAGGTAAAAGTAAGGGTTA
>JAJOOF010018774.1:0-17716 GCA_029582545.1 Solanum lignicaule
TGGCATATTGGCTCCATGATGTTGTGTTGAGCATTATTTAGTTGGGGGAAAATTTAGTTCCTCCTATGAATAAGAGAATTTTGAGTTTCATGCATATTGGGTTGTTAGATGTACTTCTTACTCCCTTGTATTGCATTGATTATGTTTTGAGATGGAGATGATGTTTCCTCCCTTGAATTTTGCATTACTTTGATGTTTCATGTATGATGGGCTGCTAGTCTTTAGTCGTTAATCCGGTTAGGTGTCTAGATCATCATTCCAGGACAAATGTTCCCAAGGGAGAGATAATGTAACATTCTAGAAAGCTGTAGACTAAACTAGTGGCTAACCTAAAACGATTAGGCTAAGTGTCACGACCCAGACTGTCGTGATTGGCACCCACACTAACACTCCAGTGGAAGAACCACTACTACGACTCAAACAAAACAACTAAACCAGAACTAAGGCATTTAAGTTACCGAAGCAAGTTAAATACTAAGGAAATAAATAGGGAGTTCCCATAAACTCCAACAAAAGTCTAACAAGAACTAAACAATACGGAAGAAATAACCTAGAACCTTAAAGTCAATGTACCAAAACATCTAACAATGAACCAAGTCTAAACAAGAAGAGATGCAACCCCCCCCCCCCCACTAATGTACTAATAACTAATAGAACATAGTCTAAGTCCGGAAATGGTGGACATAGACGAAAGAAAACCCATGGCAGCCCAGAAGAATTGGCTCACCCTTGAATTCGAACGATCATTGATCTCCTAAGTGATGGATGTCAGTAACCGCTTGAAGATGCCCTGTACTCAACAAAAATAAGAGCAAGTGCAGTATCAGTACACAACCACAGTATACTGGTAAGATCACGCGGCTATCCCACTAAGTGCAACATAAGCAAGTCAAGACAACATTATAATCACATGCACATATATCAACATATACAATATTATCAACATTTACGAACAACGAATAACTTCACATTTTATATCAAATCATTAGTCCTCTCATGGAACCCAAACCCAAACAGTTAGTAAACTGGAACGTGGTATCCGATCCCATAATTTGCCGGAACGTGGCAACCGATCCTATAGTTATATCGGAACGTGGCAACCGATCCAAGTCAATTATGCCAGAACATGGCAACTGATCCATTTAACACACCACAACCATAATCACAAGTATATCATCAAGATCATACATTTAAGTCATGATTTCATGGTAATCATCATTCCTCTACCTCATTTACAACAAGTGTGACCAACATTGCAACATTCATACATATACAAGTATCGTAATGAAGTAATAACAAGCATACATCACACAATCGTAGAATCACAACCATCACTTACCTTGAAACAAGCTTGAAACCCTAAGAAACTTGATCCTTCCCTTTCCGAATTCATTCCGCTTGTTCTTGGGGTGCACCCATGCAACCTCACTATCACTTTCACATAAACTTTAGCCAATTGCTCAGCTTTATAATCTATTCTTATTGGAATAAAATGGGCTGACTTGGTCAATCTATCAACCACTACACAAATAGAATCAAACTTTCCCAAAGTCTTGGGAAGACCAACCACAAAATCCATGGCTATTCTTTCCCACTTCCATTCCGAAATTGGCATTCTTTGAAGTAAACCTGTCGGCCTTTGATGTTCATACTTCACTTGTTGACAATTTTAACATTTCACCACAAACTCCGCTATGTCTTTCTTCATGCCCGGACACCAATAAATTTGCTTCAAATCCTATACATCTTGGTCACACCCAGATGAATAGAATATCGCGAACCAAGATACTCTGCCAACAATTTCTCAATCAAGTCATCTACTCGAGGAACACAAATTCTCCCTTTAAAATTGAGTACACCATCTGTATCAAGAGTGGTTTCTTGTGCCTTGCCATTCACAGTCTTCTTTCTAAGCTCCTCCAAATTCTCATCCTCAAATTGTTTGGCCTTGATCTCCTCAATGAGCGTGACCCTCACTTCAATGCTAGATAACACCCCACCTCTTTCTGAGATGCCCAACTGCATGAACTTAGACTCTAAGGTCTGAATTTCCTTAGACAAAGGTCGCTTGGATGTACTCAAGCAAGCTAAACTACCCATACTCACCGTTTTTTGACTCAAAGCTCTGCCACCACATTAGCCTTACCCGGATGGTATTGAATGGTCACATCATAATCTTTAAGTAAGTCCATCCACCTTCGCTGTCTCAAATTCAGATTCTTTTGAGTGAACACATGCTGCAAACTACGATGATCGGTAAACACTTCACACTTAACACCATAGAGGTAATGCCGCCAGATCTTAAGAGCAAACACTACCACTGCCAACTCTAAATCATGTGTTGGATAATTCCTCTCATCCACCTTCAATTGACGCGAGGCATAAGATATAACATTCTTATCCTCCATCAACACGGCATCCAAACCAAAATGTGAAGCATCACAATAAACAATAAAATCCTTACCTTTAACCGATAATGCTAGAATGGGCGTAAAGGTCAAAAAAGTTTTGATCTTTTGGAAGCTCTCCTCACATTTCTCAGTCCATTCAAATGGTATCTCCTTTTTGGTCAAGTTTGTCAAGTGAGTGGCAATAGAAGCAAAAAATTTCACAAATCGATGATAATAGCTAGCGAGTCCCACAAAACTCCTAACTTCCATCACAAAGCTAGGCCTAACCCAATTCTTAACCGCCTCAATCTTTTGGGGATCTACCATTAACCCTTCTCTTGAAACTACATGCCCCAAAAATGCAACCGGTTTCAACCAAAATTCACACTTAGAAAATTTAGCATATAGCTTTTGCTTCCTAAGAACACCTAAAACATTACGAAGATGGTCGGCATGCTCTTCCTCACTTTTCGAATGGACCAAAATATCATCAATAAACACTATAACAAACGAATCAAGGAATGGTTTGAACACCCCATTCATTAAACACATGAAAGTTGAAGGCGCATTGGTCAAACCAAACGACATAACTAGGAATTCATAGTGCCCATAGTGAGTCCTAAATGCCGTCTTGTGTAGGAGTCGCATGAGGTTCGTTCCTTAGCTCTAAAAGTCAAAAAGTGCATAATAAGGTCGTTTAGGAGTTTATTAACAACCTTAAGTCGCGTCGAGGCCGCCATAACGGCCTTAATCCCGATATAGAGGCCCCGCTAGAGTGGCCAAAACCCCCGCCAAGGTGGCTTGCAAGAACTAGTGAGCTATTTAAAGAATTCCAAAATCCCCATTTCACAACACGCCTCTAACCCATAGTGCTCAGAAAATACCCTTCACGCTAAGATCAATTCCCGGAGTTCTACTCACCCGAATTTAATTACATAAAGTCGTACGAATTCTTTAACGAGTTATCTAACTACTCATGCAATCAAAATCATAAATGATTCACCCGATTGTTACATATTTCCCTACACCTCAAGGACTTCAATTTCGTCCAAATATAGACTAAGTTGGGAAAATATAAAATACTACAAAAAAGTTTTTCGGCCCCAAATTTCCCCCGTTGGCATTTCTATAATGGCGGGAATAAGTCATTACACTAAGTAAGAGCTTGACGTTAGAATTAGTGCCTTAAAGATACCTTAAAATTCATGGTTTAGTGTTAGGAGGTCAAGGCCTAAACTCCAAGGACCAACCTTGAGTCTGTGGGGAAAAGACCGTTAGGGCTGCCAGGAAGTGACCCACGAAAGGGGTTCCATGCCACGTGTATCAAGCCACGCCCCGTAGGGGGAAGCGTGGGTAAAGCCCTTTAGGAATCTTCCTAAGGCAGTAGCCACGGGCAAGACCCACGCCTCGTAGATGGGTCCACGCCACGTGGCCTACCTCTGTAAGTCGAGACCCCAAAATTCTAGTCCCAGAAAGGAACCACGGATGACCATCATGGTCCGTCGTCCCACCCACGGTCCGTCGTCCCACCCACCGTCCGTGGTCCTACCCACGGTCCGTGGGTCCACAGTCGTGGATCACCCCTGAAACTGCCTTTTGACAGTTGAGTCTAGGGGTTCCTTGGTAATTTCCTTATTAATTAATGGTTATGTGGCGTCTAGGGGGTCCTAAGATTATTTTAAAGGACTATATAAGTATTTATCCCACTTAAAATAACCCATCTAAAGTCATATTCATAAATCCCCAAAACCAAATCGAAACCTCTCCAATATTTCTCTTTTTAAAACCTCCATTGAAGAAGAAGGAGAAGTCAAGGTCTGTGGCTCAAGAACTCATCTTTTCTACCCAAATTATTGAGGAATCTTCAATTAAGGTATGGTAGTTTTGATTCATGGTTAACTTTTCATCCATGAAACCATTAAATTCTCAATTTCAAAGTAGATGAAATCTCCAAAACTTAGGGTTTCTATTCCAAGCCATGGATTCTTTCTCAAAACATTTTCATTGATTTAGTTAGTATATATTATGAATGAATTGTTGATTATAATAGTTTTTATGATAAAATCCCCCATGAATCCATGTATTCCCCCTAACCCTGGTTTGTGACTTGTGAATTGTAGTAATCATGAAGTTGTGGTTATAGTAGTTTAGTTCATTTAATCATGTCACCATCTATATCAAATGTAGTAATCCTGGATTGATTGGTTGACTATGATTTATAGCCTTGAAGGGCAAAACCTGAGAATTGACTACATGTATGAGACTTGTGTGTATACAATTGGATTGCTTTGAGAGTAAAGTAACTACATTATAATCTAATTATTATGTTGATTGGATGATTATCCTCATGTACACACTTAGGTATGAATAGAGTACAATGTGAAAGGTTTGTCACATGCAATGATTCTTAGGTTTGAAGACTAGTCTCACCTATTGAATCTAGGAGCTTTAGAATGAGTTTGTTGGATTGACTGGCAATACATTCTTCTTTAATTAACAATATAAGTCAAGAATTCATATAAACTCAATGGGAATGAATGCTTAGCACCAAAAGGATATGATTATGAGATGGAAGCTTCTACACTAGTTGAGTCCGGCTTCCCAAATGGGTTCCTTTTACACTAGTTGAGTCTGGGTTCCCAAGTAGTTGTCTCATAAGATGGAAACCTTATACCATAATTGAGTCCGGGTTTCTATAAGCAATCTCCTTATCCCATAAACTATGTGCCCGTATAGGTCTTTAGCTAGTGGATCCACGTAAGCTAAGAGTTTTAGTTCTACCTTAGGCAAGTAGGACAACCCCTTTTCAGTGTGGGGTAGACATCGGATTCCATGATTTGGCTCTCGTGGTCTATGTCGGTTAAAGCTAATCTCACTATGATAGAATGAACTAGAGTTGGAGTTATGAACTATAGTCACTTAATAAGTTTTCCTTAGTGTGAATAGGAGTATATGATCTTATTCATACATTGCACAAGGTTGCTTTGATGGTTCTTATAGTTTGTTTCCATTATGATGAGATGATCTATATGTTGAATATGTTTGTATCATATTATTTTACACTTGTCTCCAGGATGGTTCATAAACTTGGTCAAATGCATAGTTTCAACTAAAATGTCCCTTTTTAGCATATTTAATGATTTTTATGCATAGCTACCATACTCGGTGCAATTTTTTACTAACCCATAAATCTTCTACATTTTTTTATACAAAGTGTAGGTTCCGGCGTTTGAGGCGATTTCTTCTAGTTCAAGCTTGGATAGACAATTCTCCAAAGCTTGTGGTATGTCCTCATGGATCCAAGGACAAGTGTTATATTGTTGTTTCATTTCTATCATTGTACTAGATGTTTTCATATTCTCTATTATAAGGGTTGTGACGTTATTATTTTGAGATTTCGATTGTAGTAGATGGCTTAATGAGATTATATCTAGACTTCCGCTTTACTTTTATGAAACTTTTCTTAAGGACTTAAAGTGGTGTTTTATTCTTTATTATTCTACACTTATGTGATGATGATATGCTAAGTTGCTTACTTGGTCCCTTTTGGGATTCCATGTTCCATGTTACATTTAGGGGGTACTCTTGGGTCGTGACAGGTAATGTAGCTTATGAGTTGGAGCTACCGCCAGAGTTAGCAGCAGTACATCCAGTACTCCACATTCCAATATTGAAGAAGTGTATGAGTGATCCTTCACTTATTATACCTATAGAGAATATTGGTATTAAGAATAGCCTATCCTATGAGGAGATTCCCGTTCAGATTGTGGATCATTTGGTTCGCAAGTTGAGAACCAATGAGGTTGCATCAGTCAAGGTCTTATGGAGGAATCAGTTTGTTGAGGAAGCTACTTGGGAGGCTGAGGAGGATATGAGAAAGAGAAACCCATATATATTTACTTTCGGAGAAATTCCAAACCATGGTAATGATATTTGTACAACACTCTTTAAATCGATTTGCTATGTTGTGTTAAATTGCATGTTGGGTGTTTGATCTGGGTGTTAGATGTTACCACCCTTAGTCCTAAATTAGAGTGATCTCATTCGAGGATGAATGTTCCTAAGGGGGAGATATTGTAACACCCCAATCTTAGAACGGGCTAATTTTAGAAAGAACTAAAATGAAAAGAGCTGAATTGAAAAAATTTCAAGTTGGTCTTAAATTGTGAGCTTTAGGTCAACTTCAAACAATCATAACTTTCTATACAGGATAAGTTAGGTGGCCCATAAGGTATCAAAGGAAATATCTCTGAGTCCTCTTTCCAACGCAGTTGAGCTTACTAAATTCTGAGTTCTGATAAGGGAGATATACTCATTTGAGTTCAGCCTGTCCAGTTAAGGTAGTTCATCCATTTTAAGGAGGGGTAAATTGGTATTTTCCCTACCCTCTTAGTCTTAAGCGTATTTTTCACCTAATCAGGGGTCAGCTAATTAGAATCAGTTTACGCTAAATTTTTAAAATGTTCAAGAATCTAGGGCTAAGTTCAAGAGGAGAAAAAAGGAGGAAGCTTCAAGAGTTCATCAAGTTTGAGGATTTTCGTCAAGGATTTGATTCCTTCAAGGTATGTAAGCTTTCATAGTGTTGGGCTTGTTCACCCTCACGTCAATCATGTAATATTATACCCATGAATTCATTCTAGATGTTGAATTGTTGAAATCTTGAAAGGTTCTTGAATTTAATTGGTAATGGAATATTGTTTTGAATTATTGAGGCGAGAGTTTGCGAATGAGTTGAATAAATTGATAGTTCCTTGTGTGGGTTTTGCTGAGATTGTTCTAGGTTATAAGAATTTGTGATTTTTTACCTTAGATTCTGCAATGAGTATGAGTTGAATCAAGTTTCGGAGAGAAAAAAAAAGATCGGGTAAAAATACGCGTCCAGGTCCGCGTCACGGAAATGCTTTAAAATCCAGTCCCTAAAAAATTACCTCTCTCTCCGCGTCGCGGAGAGGATACAGACACAATTATTTCAAAAATTATTTCGTGACCAAATATTTTAATTCTTCTCTGTGTCACGCTCATGATCCCTAGTCTATGTCTTCGCTCGTTTCTTATTATCAACTAGCTAAACCCCATCTAATCATTGAGAGACCATACATACTAATCATAATTCTTGAATTCCCATTTCAAATTCAAGATTGATTTGAGAGTAAAGTTCGAGGGAGTCCTTGGAGTCATTTTGAGAAGTCCTTTGCAAACTTTTAAAACTATTTTTAAGACTTGAGTACTTGAGTATAAGAAGGAGGAGATTTGAGTTCATTTTTCAAAATGAATATAAGGGAACTAAGTATTCCCAAGAGTAAACACTTTTACACTTAAAATTAGGGGAAAATCTTGATTTCCAAATAAGTTCATGAGGAGGTTTGAGCAATATCTCTTTTAAGAGAATTTTTTGAGAAATAATCTCAAAGTTGAGGATGAATAAATGTTTTTAAACCTATGAGCATGAGTTATATTATTGGGAGTAGTATTGAGCACCAATATGGGGACGAGTTCAGACAACTCAAAGTTCTCATAAACCATGTATGCCAGCATGGGTAAAGGGTCATACTTAGTTAAGGATGTCTTATACTCCGGCAAGGTATAGAACAGTTCTGGCAGCATAGGCAAGATGTTGTATCATCATGTAGCTCATAGTGATGGCTGTCGGTTAGACAATCTCTCAAATAAGAGTAAAGAGTTATTATTGTATTTTAAAATAATTTGAGTTGTTATCTATTGTTCTAAAAAGCTTTCTTTTTACTGCATCTTTTATAATTGCTTTATGATGAGTTGAGTATTCTTGAACTGAGTTGAGTATTTCTGAGTTTGAGTATCCTTGAGTATTTTTTAGTTAAGTTGAGATGAGGTAAGTACGTTCTTTCTTTCTATCAGATCAAGCTTATGTCTATGCTTTAGAGTTCCCCTTGCATGCTCGTATATTCCATGTACTGACGCCATTTGACCTGCATCTTTCATGATGCATCAACAACGCTCTGTTGATACCACTTGCAGTCCCAGAGTTTGATTGGTGACCTCCTTTCTTTATGGAGGGGTCCACACTTTGCTTTCATTTTCAGTTTGTTAGGATGATCGGGGGTCTTGTCCCGACATCCATCATAGTATTGTTAGAGGCTTCATAGACGGTAGAGTTTTGAGAAGTTTGTTTCATTTTCAATTGCTAATGTTCTAGACTTGAATTCCTCTTTTGGTCAGTTGAATGTTTTTTTTAAATATTCGGAGCTATTTATTTTGAGACTGCTTTGAGAAAACCATTTACTTTTGAGTTCTTGTGATGTTGAGAAAGTTTTCGCTGAGTATTGAGCTAGGTCAAGGGTTTGCTTGGAAACCAACAATGGTTCTCGAGTGTCAGTCGCGTCTAGGGTGTAGGCTCGGGGCGTGACAAGGAGTACGCTTAAGTTCTAACAATTTCAAACTTCTCAGAATTAAAGAATAACCCATATTTCCATTTTTACTTGTTAAATTTTGACTTGACACAACTATTTAGAAAACAATGATTTCTATAGTGAGTTTATCATTTCTACCCCTATTAATTAATAAGGTCTCAAACATATTTACTCACTATATTTCCAAAGACATTAACTCAATGTTAATAAATTGAAGGTATAATATAGAAAAAAATTATTCTTCCTTGATTTGTCTAAAATGATAAGTAAAAGTAGAAATCAAATTAGAAAACACTCCCTATATTCCTTAGTAAGTGAATGTTTGGGGCTTTTTTCATTGTTCAAAATAATTGAATTGTTCAAAGTTTAAGAAGGATGTTTAAATTTTTTTTTCATATTTGTCCTTTCCTTTAATGAAATTTTATATTTTTTAGGAGATAAAGTGCACTATTTACAAAATTATATATATGATTTCACAAAAGACAATAGTGAATAATTAATAGTTTAAATTATGTCCTTAAATATTTTTTTTATGAATTTACATTGCCTCACAAATTCGCTTAATATGAAATAATGGAAATATTTAACAAGTAAGTGGGGACGGAGAGAGTACTATTGTCCATTTATGTAATTCAAAATTTAAGGACAATTGTGATGTTGAGAAGATTGGGAACCGTACAACCCCTAATAATTTTATTGATCATATTAATTATTTGATATTCACTAGTTTAATAAATCTTTTTGACAACAATGATAGAAAGACTTTTTTTTTTATCAAAGGGATATTTATATTAGAATTAAGGGTTGGCAGTAGTAGTAGTTCCCCCGCCCGCTGCCACTTGTGGGTTAATGTTAATAGGCTAGGTCGCATCCCGACCCTGGATAATACAAAAAAGGTTCTTTAGTCTTCCTAACGTAGTTAGTGCCTATTACATCAGCATTTAACTCCTTCTGCACCCATGGAGGTTCACTTAGGAGAATGGTGGGTCAATCAAAAACTTCATTCCTCAACCCCTCTTTTGCTAGCGTGTCAGCGACTCTATTCTACTCGCGGAAGACATGCTCCACCTTCTTGCCGTAAATGCTATTTTTGCAATTAATTTTATTCTTTGCTCTGTTATTATTTTTTTCGTCGTCCCCATGTGGTTGGAAAGGGACGCCGGTGTGGAGTAACATACCTGGTAGCGCATAGTTAGCATTGACATGTTGTTGTTTTCTCTTCGTTTGAGTTATGCTTCCGATCTATTTGTTTTTCCCTTCTGTCGGTTGTTTCATTTTCCATTTTGCGGATGAGACGACCTACCAATCTGACGTTTGGCTTGGCTAACTAGTTGGGGCGTTATTGTCAATACCAGTGGGCTTGCTTGGGCATGGCTGAGTGTTAAAGTTGCAGCTTTTTAGAGTATGTCCTATCCTTCTACAGCCTACACACATGATCCCCTCACCCTCATAGATTATTTTTTGCTTATGGCTGCCAATGGTTACTTATGTTTTGACTGGTACCTCCAGTGTACGCATATTCTTGCGTACCTGCCTCTGAGGGTGGCTGATGTGCAGGTATAAAATTTTTTAGGAGAGCTCCCAGCCTTTATCCCACTTTTCCCAATATCACCCTATCATAGAATTCTATTGGTAGTTGGGGCAATCTCGCCCATATTGTTGTATGAGTCATATTGTCTTGATGGGGGGGACGAAGTTCGGTTCCCATCTCTTGACCGTGAGGAAGTTCCCTATCACAAACCTTGGTCGCTCGTGAAGAACTTTGCTTATGCTTAGTACTTGGGAAAACTTTGCAATGTGGTAGTCGCTTCCCAGATCCACCAAGGTTAGTGGCTCATTCAGCTTCTAGAGATTTACCAGTTTGATCTTCAAGTAGGTGCATGGTATTTTTTTACCAAAAACTTTGATTATTACTGATAGGCACCATGGTTGGTACAGTCTTAGCTTGTCCTCCTCCGTCAAGGGGATTGGTTCCTGGGCATCTTGTTCGTAGTCCATTATGTTAGCAAGCGTTGTAGGCTTGTTATATGTTTGATTTAGAATGCAGTTCCTATCTAATAAGACTTGCTTAAAGGATTGCGTTGTGCGTTCTTTTTCACCCGTGTTGTGTTAAGTCTGATGGTTTCGAGGGATCCGGTGGTCTCCAGGTTAGTGGTTGTGTGTTGGCTGGAAGGTTTGGTCATACTCTAGAGAGTTTTTGCCAGCGCTACAATGATAAAAAAGACTTATTTACACTATATAGTAGTTTCTTGTTGAACATTTCTAGTTTTTATACCTTAAAAATTAAAAATATTTTTCAGTCATGTTTTTAATAAATTAAAAATGGTTAATGAGATTAATTATTGGTGATTCCATAGTCAAACATGAAAAAGGAACCACAAAGTTCATTATATTTTTATTTTTTTCTGAAAATAAATATGAGTCGTTTTAATCATAACCAAATATGTTTGTTTTGCATATTATACAAATATTTGAAAACAAATGTATGCTACATACCCCCTCTGTCCTTTAATTTACTTGTTTAATTTGAACATATACTAGACACTTGTCTATGTAAAAAAATCATTTAAATTAGTATATCAATGAGTGAGACATTCGAGTTTATCAACTTTTATTGTATATTTATAATTGCGATTAGCAAATTAAATTTTTCAACACTTTTTGACACATCTTGAATACTCGAAAAGTACACTTGTAATTTTCATGTTCATACAATAAGGAAAGCAAATTTTTCATTGATCACCATAATGTTATGTTACTTGAGAATTACGAACAAAGACATTCCAAATTGCAAAAAGAAAAGCAAATCTTACTTGAATTAACTATATATAATTAAATGGATAATAGATACGAAATACTAAATAATAATTAGATCAATCGTCTAAAACGGTGGCCTTTAACATAAGACTGAAAAAAATATGTTGAACTTTATTAAGAAAACCTTTATTTTCGATGCATCTTTTGAAAAAAAAAAATCAAATAATAAATAGTTATAAAATTTTAAAATCATTTTACGAATTTCAAGTGCATAGATTCTTTAATACTGGGATGCTTCGCCTTTTTCATTATAAATACTACTCACTTCGTTTTTAATTTGTTTGACATATTTTAACTTGACACAAAATTTAAGAAAATAAAGAATTTGTTTGAATCTTGTGGTCTTAAATTTAAAATATGTCAAAAGAACCAAAATGCTCTTTAATCTTGTAATTTTAAACATGTTATGTGACGTTGGAATTAAAAAGAAATTTAAAATTTAAAAGATACCTTACTGATGTAAGAGACAAGTGACAACCAAGTTTTGTTTTCGTGTTTTTTTAGAGAATGTGTATTTCTTGAATTACTTTGGATTGGGGTATGAATATGTAATTATTTTGAGTTTTATGGCCCATTTAGGTAGTTTTTCCTTAATTTTTTTAGTTTGTTTCATATGTAGTCTTAGTTTATTCCATATTTTAGTTTTCCTAAATCTATAGAGAATGATGACAAATTGTTCAAATAGGAGCGAACTGTACTCTGAGAGGACATTTTGATTTGTAGTGTAATTAAGGAATGCGTAGAATTAACTTAGGAGTAATAAGGAGAAAGTGAAACAAAAATGATAGAAAAAGAAAGGTAAAAGAAAAATGAGAAAAAGAAAAGTAAACAAACAAAATATAATGCCGAAGATTTGAATTTATATAGATAAAAAGGAAATAATACCATAAAATGTCTTAAACTTGTAAATTAAATAATTGAGATTCATTAAACAGGTAAGTTATGGATATTACAAAAAATATAAATCAAATAGATATTTAAATTTGAGTTATGATGGTGAAAATTTTAAAGCAAATAAAGGAGAAAAAGATAAAATGCAAATGTTATTTAACTATTACTGTAGTTACGTGGGAATTTAAAATAAAAATAAATTGTACCCCTATTTACTTTATCAGAAATTATTATTTATTTGGGCTTTGGTAGGCAAAACAAACTAATCAAATTTCTCTTTCCATCATATCTATGTAACTTGCAAATTTAGGTTCTTACAACACATACTAAAAATAACCAACAATTTTGACATAAATAAATGATTAATTTATAATAAATCAGAGATTCAAACTTTGGAACATAGATTGCAATTAGCACATAAAATATCATTGATAGTTATATCATCACCTCCATAATTAAACACATAAATAAATACCTCGTCAGAGAGGCAAATTTTACCATCAAGTGAATGTGAAAAGCATTCCAAATAAACCATATGCTGATTCCAGATTTAAGAAGAAGTTGTCTTTGTGTGAATGTTGTCTAATGGGTAAACAAAGACTATTTTGAAACAAAAATGATTGTTTGTTTTCCCTCACAAGCCACCAACTTTTTTTTTCTGGTTTCCCACCCGGTGTCTCGGATTCACGCTGGAAAGTCTCACATTGAGGGTAAAACGCTCTCTAACAAAGGTGATCCCGTAGCTAAGGGGACTCGAACCCAAGACCTCTTGGTTAAGGGTGAATGAGTACTTGCAACAACACCACAAACCCTTGTTGGTCACAAGCCACAACTTTTCATTGCCTCAAGCATTAAATTAAAATAATAACTAAGTAATGAATTATAGACATAAAGATTCAAAAGTATAATTAAGTGATTTAAGAGTGACTTTTTTTTTTTACAAATTACCAATTAATATTAAAATAAGAAAAAAAAAGATAAATAAAATTGTATATCATAAAGAGATGGCACATCACTTTATTTATATCTAACTTGATATTATATTTATATAGATTGTTATCAATGAAAAATCAAACCAAACCAAATGTGAAATAATTACACCACCATTTATATGGGAAAATTAAATCTTTTATTTTGCCCTTATTTATAGTTGAGTTGCATCAAAATATTCAGGAATTGATGTTGGGTAGTAAATCACAATAAAATGAACGAGAAGAAAAAAAAAAGTGAATTCACTTGATAAATTCATCAACGACTCTAAAATAAAATAAACAAGTGGAAAATAAAATGAACTAGAGGAGAAAATTAAGGATAAATAGAAGTATGGGAAAGCATTACAATAAGATGATATATAAACTAAGCGTCTTTTTTGTCCTCGTCATTCTCGTAACCATCTTCTTCCTCTTTGTTTTCCTCTTCTTTGTCTTCCTCCTTCTTCTCTTCGTCCTCCCCTTTGTATTCCTCTTCTAAGATAACTTCTTCGTAAGCATCATTTAAATAATTATTAAAAAAGTAATCGTCCTTTTGTTCAATATCGAATTGGGCGTACTACCATAGTCAATCTCTTTTGCATTAGATCAAATCATTAGAAGAGAAGTCTGACATGGTGTTGGTGATGTTATTAGAAAGATGAATTTTAGTAAGAATACATTTACATGAATTGAGGGTGCAAGATCACAAATGGAGGAGATTTTTTATATGAAGTTATTATTTTTGTCTACATTAAAATAGTGTGAACATGAATCTATCTATTAAATATAAAGCCACATCTCTAAGCTCCACAACTATTTATCTTTTTCCTCTTTTTTTGATATTTTTCTCTATTTTAGCTTATTTTTTAATTAAAAAATTAATTATAATGTATCCTATTGATAAAATTTCATTAATTATTTTAATAATCATATTAATGTATTGTGTATAAGTTATTACATTAATTATTAATTATTATATATATTATTGAAGAATTAAAAAAGCCACTCACGTCTGCTCCTTTCTTAATTCCTTTCAATTACTCTATTTTAAGCTTCCACTTTCTCTCCCGATATATAGGGGATCTCCTCCATTAAAATTTTCTCTAGTTTTTCTCAATGGAGTGGTGGATAATTGCCAAGTGTTCAATTTATATTTTAAAAATTGAAATTAATTTTAATTATTAATAATTTCACCTACGGTCCAAAAGCACACAAATGGATGAGCTAATTTGTTTAAACAATTAAATAATTTTAATCTACATAAGACTTACTAAATTATTAGAAAAGGGTTGAAACATTTAAATGTATTTTTAAAAAGATACATCTCAATCCAACACTCTTGACTTTTTTCGTTATTCATCCTCTTTCACGCTATACATGATGTTTTTCTTTCAACATACATGTTCATTTTAATGAATTTAAGTTTTGTGCACTGTCGATGTTTAAAATTTCTACACCATTAGATACTTTTAATGAGATTTAACCATGGCAACTTATTTTAATAAAATAACAAAATTATAAAAAAGAAAAGAAAATAATGTCAACGAGTTGAGTCCTACTTTGATTCCAACCAAATTTATTTTCATAACTAAATTATTTTCTTTCCAAACTTAATTATAATAATGAGATTTACAGTAGGTTGATCATGCTTATGTACTTCTTCAAAGTATCAAAACTTGTGAATCTACTAAGAAATAATTTTTAAAGCATCTGGCGATTTTAAAACTTGACAAGCTTCTTCTACTTAGTGGTATGTCGTTATACAATTAGAACACATTTCACATTTTAAAGTGTATTATGTCGTCTCCAATTCTTTTGCTTTACTGGTTGACTCAGATATTGCTAGCTTTGGAGTATCTGCATTATAATTCCAACTATATTCATCCTAGAGACCTCAAGCTATGTAATGGCATCAGGTTAGGTAATTTTATTTCGATTTGCAAAGTATTACTGAAAGCTTTTACAGATCTTGATTTCAAAGGGAACAAGCAGAAATGTAGAGATTTGATTTGATAGTGTTTTATAGCAAGTCCTACTTCATGTAATGGTGTTAACAGGTTGATATATTCTCATTTGAGGTATCTTCTAAGTGTCTTTTAAGGCACAAGATATTTTTCGTTGTCACATCTTGGTTTCAATTTCAACTAACGTATATCTATGTAAATCTAATATTAGGAATCAATTAATATGAAAATTCATTTGAATAAATATTTAATATAAAACAAAAGAAAATTAAAAGGAAAAACGAGCACAAAAAGAGAAAATTAGACACAAGATTTTGGCTAAAAGTTGCAAAATGTGTGTAATTATTTTTGGGGACCGTAAGTGAAATTATCATTAGTCTAAACTAATCTCAATCTTCAAAATATAAATTAAACACTTGGCAATCATCCACCACTTCACTGAGAAAAACTTGAGGAGATTCTAATGGATATATATATATAGATTAGGTGATTGGTACCTCTTTAAGGCCTTCATTTTTTTTTTCTTTTTTTTTGACATTTTACCCTATTTTACCTTATTTTTTTAATTAAAAAACTAACCTTACTCTATCCGATTTATTAAGTTTCATTAAATTTTTAATAATCAAATTAACTTATTTTGTATAAGTTATTACATTAATTATTAATTATTATATATATTATTGAAGAATTGAGAAAGTCACTCCGTGTCTTCTTTTTATTTCCATTCAATTACTCTTTTTTATGTTTCTCCCCTTTCTATATCTCTCTCTTTATATATATATATATATATTCACGATCTAATCCATCGGGTCATGCGAACACCTACTCTAACATCTAGATAGGAGAATTCATACCACCCAAATCGGTTAAAACATGAAGAAAAATAAATGATTTACTAAAAAATCAGAAGTCTTTGAGAAGAACAAAACTTTAAATGAATTCTTTTACAAACACTGAGAAACAACCCCCGAGGAACTAGTCTAAACAGGTACAAGAGCGACTAAGAAAATACAGTTTCGACAAGAAAATATAACACAACTCCCACCATAAGGGCAGGATATATAGAAGATGTTGAAGACTGCCGCCATTTGTACCTATGAAACATCATTGACCCTGAAATCCGACTATTTTAAGTGGCATAGTAAGAGTAATATCAGTACAAACAACAAGTACGAATATACATCATCAGTCGACCCGAATCTACCGCATAATATCAAATAAATAGATAAAAAGTTATGCAATAGGGAGTTACACCACACCACTTCTCTATTCCTTTACCTCAACCCTTCTTGGGTAAAACTACTACTAAGCACCTCAACTATACCATCCCAAGGCTTTTCAAATCTACTTGTCATGCCCTGTGGATGTACAATTGAATCTAACCGCTCTACCACATTAATGTTGCTGACTATCATGACACCCTTAGTCACTATCAGAATCACAACAGAAACTGGTACCTTAGCTTAACTTATTGTTGGTAAGATTCAATCCCGGCCCCCTTGCAACCAAGACCATCACCACTAATAAAATCATGGCTTAGACCACTAAGAACTAGGTCCCCATAAACTCACTCCACTAGGTAGAACAACTACTAAACTGAACTACCCACAAGTGAGCAGTTAGAAATAACCATCGATGTCCCTCAAGCATCACCAGCATCACATAACCCGGGACTCATAGTTCCCGCCTTGGATTTATATGCACAACCCGCATCACCTCCACCATGTAACAACAACGCCAAATACCAAGACTCTTAGTCATAACAACGGGAAATAATAACATTTTGCATCAACAATGCCTAGATAAATGTCTCACCTGATCACATCATAGATATCGGGTCCTCTCATAAAACCACTAGCACATACTGGTCTGCTCACGGGACCCACACCAAACTATAGTACCAGGCATAGTACCCATGTCAATCGTATATAATCATACCAGGTATGACATCCGAGCCAACCAATAATGTCTTGTACCGGCGTGGTACCCGATCTAACAACCAAACACACCAAGCATGCATAATCACATTACACCACAACATGCATCAACACACAGCACATTGAACAAGTATACTTGAACCCACACGTTGCCGTCACAAGTTCATATCACATGTTTCATATCACACATTGCACAATATGACACTACAAACTAATAACACGCAAATATACGTCATCCTAAAGCATACATGTAATAAATTGTTCCCGTCATTATAGAAAATCCAAGGGGAAAAATTTGGGCTGGAAAACTTTTTGGTAGTAACTTGAGAATTCCTAGCTTAGTCCAGATTTGGACGAAAT
>JAJOOF010018775.1:0-15234 GCA_029582545.1 Solanum lignicaule
TGATTATGCTTATCGCTTATAGTCATTTTTTTTGCTTCCGCGACCAAGGATGTGTAATGATACGCTATGAGGCTTGTTTGGGGTTCCTTCGGGTTCCCCATTCGCCGGTCATGTCTAGGCCCTAGGCTTGGGTCGTGACAACACACCTATGTATGAATATGATATGATGTGAATGGTTTTCTCACAATATGATGATTCTAAGGTTGAAAGTCTATTCTTACCTATTGAATCTATGAGTTATCTTATGAATTATGTTGGAATGAGTGTCATGACATTCTTTCATAAATATAAACTTAAGTCAAGACTTAATGTGAAATCCGTGGGAATTAATGCTTAGGACCGAGTGGATATTGTATATGAGATGGAAGCTCTTACCGTACTTGAGTTCGGCTTCCGAATGAAAGCTTATACACTAGTTGATTCCGGCTTTCCAATGGGATCCTTATACACTAGTTGAGTCCAGGTTCCCAAGGTATATCTCATGACATGGAAACCTTCTACCATAGTTGAGTTCGAGTTTCTAGTAGCAATCTCCTTATCCCATAAACTATGTGCCCCCATAGGTTATTAGCTAGTGGATCCACCTAAGCTAAAATTATCGATTCTACCTTAGGCAAGTAGACCAACCCTTTTTGGTGTGGGAGTCACCGTATTTCATGTTAAGCTCACATGGTCTCATGTCGGTTAAGGCTTATTCCTACAACAACAAGAACAAGAATATGAATGATGGTTTAGGGTTTTACTTAGCATGAGTGAGATTTATGGGGTCTTATTCATGCATTGCACAAATAAGTTTTAAGGTTGTTTATGAAGAGTTTCTCTTATGAATAAGATTATGAGTAATGAACTATGGTTACTCAATAAGCTTTGTATATGATGTTCTCAAAGGCTTTTATGATGATTATGACTATGTTGATTATGTTATGGCTTATGCTCTCTAAACTTTCAAATCATGTTTAACTTGGAAATAGCGTCTTTTCAAATGAAATGTCCTTTTTAGCATGTTTTCATGCATGGCTATAATACTTAGTGCATTTTTGTACTAACGCCTACTTTTCCTACATTTTCCCTAAGTGTAGGGTCCAGTTCTCAAGGTGGTCCTCATTGTGGCTAAAGCTTGGATTTTCTCATTTCTCCTAGCTTGTGGTGAGTCCTCATGATTCGAGGACGAATGTTTCACTTGTAGTTTCATTTCTCATATTTCCTTTTTGGACTATGTTGTATTGCCTGTGTCCATTTCTCATTTCAAAGATTGTAATAGATTGCTATGTTGAAACTTAGAGTCTAGACTTCTATTTTTTTTTCTCTTTTATGAAAATTTTAGACTTGAACTTGAAATGCGTTTTTACTCTTATTGTTCTATTGCTTATGTTATGATATGCTAAGTGGCTTGTATGGAGTCCTTCGGGGTTCTATACGCCATGTTACATCTAGGGGGTACCCCTGGGTCGTGACAAACTTGGTAATCAGAGCACAATATTTAGAATGATTCTAGGATCATATCATGCCTCATAAGCCACGTATAGTAGAGTCTGGTTCATGAGTGTGAAGCGCGCCACATTTATGAATAAGAAGCTATAAAATGATTAGGAAACTGTACTTCTTTCATTACTGTTAAGTCGTGTGATAGAGTTTAACTCTATAAGGTTCTTCTTCTAATCCTTACATAGTGGTCTAAAAGACATGACTACTCAAGGAGCTTTCACCGGTGGATTTGAAGGAGACAATGTTGATCAAGGAGCTCCTCCTCAAGCTCCTCAAGTCCCGGTTGATCAAGTGACTAAAGAGACTATTAGGTTTGTTTTTCAATTGTTGGCTCAAGTCGGGATAGAAACTCCTAAATTTTATGGGTCAAAGATGGAGGAAGATCCTCAAGAGTTTATAGATGAGGTCTCTAAAGTGTTAGACTTTGTAGAAGTGACTCTGTTAAAGAAGGCAGAATTGGCCGCTTATCGATTGAAAGATGTTGCTCAACTTTGGTTTAACCAATGGAAAGAAGCGAGGCCGATAGAAGCAGGGCCCATGGAGTGGGAAAGGTTTAAGAATGGGTTTCTTGATAGGTTTTGCCTTTTGGAGATGAGAGAGGCTAAGATACTTGAGTTTGTTAATCTTCTGCAAGGTGGGATGAGTGTTGAGGAGTATGCTCGGATGTTTAATAGGTTGTCGAGATGTGCTCCATCTATAGTGGATGACCCTAGGTCGAGAATGAGAAAGTTTGTGTCGGGTGTGTCTGACTTGATAGCAAAAGAGTGTCATATGACTATGTTTGAGAATGATATGAATACTGATTGTCTTGTGATTTATGCTCAAGGGATTGAAAAAGAGAAACTTGAAGAGAGGTTTAGAGAAACAAAAAGGTATATGCTTGATGATAATTCCCCTCAAGGAAGGTTGGATAGACATGGTTGCCCTAGATTCCAACAAAGGTTTTTCGGACAAGGTCCTTCTAATGCTTCTAAGCATAAGGAAGAGATGGTGTCTAACTCTAAGCCACCTGGAATTAGTAATGAGTCCCTATGGCCTACCTGTTCTAGGTGTGGAAGGAGGCACGATGGTAAATGTCTAGTCGACATGGATGGTTGCTATGGTTGTGGTGGAAGTGGTCACAAAATGAAGAATTGTCCAGTGCTTACGGCTAGAGGAAGAGAGGGCAAGCAAGCTCCTCCAAGTTGTTCGGGTACTAGTGCTCCAAAGCAAGGTAGATTCTATGCTTCCTAGGCTAGAGGTGGACAAGAGTATCACCCTGATATGTCTACCGGTATGTTGGTAGTTTTCCTAATAGATGTTTATGTTTATATCCCTATACTATTTTGTCCTTTGTGACGCCGTGAGTGGCGATAAGATTTGATATGCTCCCTAGTGTGTTGATAGATTTCGATGTTATTCTTGGTATGGATTGGCTGCACTATTGTTAGGTTTCTATTGATTGTAAAACTTGTGTGGTCATGTTTAAATTTCCAATTGAGCCTATCCTAGAATGAAAGAGGGAAGTTCTATGTTTAGAGGTTAGTTATTCCTTATATGAAGGTTAGAAGAAAGATGACTAAAAGTTGCTTTTACCACCTAGTTAGGGTGAGGGAAGTAGATTGTGTTTAGCCAACTTCAAAAGGGTTAGTTATTTCTCTAAGATTGATTTTAGGTCAGATTATCACAAATTAAGGGTAAAAGGTGAAGATATTTCAAAAACGACTTTTAGAACCCGGTATGGTCAATATGAGTTCCTAGTTATGTCCTTTGGTTTGACTAACGCTCCGGCGATGTTCATGGACTTAATGAATAGAGTATTCCGACAATACCTAGACATGTTCGTGATAGTGTTTATCGATGATATTTTGATCTATTCAAGGAGTGAGAGTGAGCATGTTGACCATTTGAGAATTGTATTGCACGTTCTTAAGGACCATTAACTTTTCACAAAGTTTAGTAAGTGAATTTTGGTTAAGATCTGTGGCTTTTCTTGGTCATATTGTGTTAAGCAAGGGTATTGAGGTAGATCCTAATAAGACGGATATGGTCGAGTGTTGGACAAGACCTCTAATTCCTTCGGACATTAGAAGCTTTTTGGGTTTGGCCGGTTATTATAGGAGGTTTGTTGAGGGATTTTCTTCAATTGCTTCTCCTTTGACGGCTTTAACTCAAAAGAAGGCTAAGTTTGTGTGGTCGGAGGCTTGTGAGAAGAGTTTCCAAGAGTTGAAAGATAGACTTACTTCCGCTCCGGTGTTGACTTCACCGGAAGGTACATATGGTTTTGTGGTGTATTGTGATGCCTCTAGAGTTGGGTTAGGATGTGTGCTTATGCAAAATGGTAAGGTGATTGCCTATGCTTCAAGGCAACTTAGAGTCAAAGAAAAGAATTATCCTACCCATGACCTTGAATTAGCGGTCGTTGATTTTGCCTTAAAGATATGTAGGCATTATCTATATGGGGTTCATGTTGATGTGTTTACCGATCACAAGGGTTTGCAATATGTGTTTAGTCAAAAGTATTTGAATCTTTGCCAAAGGAGATGGCTTGAACTATTGAAGGATTATGACATGAGTGTTCTCTATCACCCCGCCAAGGCCAATGTGGCAGCGAGTGCTCTTAGTCGATTGTATATGGGTAGTATGGCTCACATAAGTGAAGAAAAAAAAGAGTTGGTTCGAAATGTTCATAGGTGGTCCCGAAAGGGTGTTCAATTAGTGGACTCCACCAAGGGTGGTGTTATGGTTGACAATGGGTTTGAATCGTCTTATGTGATGAAAGTGAAAGCTAAGCAAGGGCTTGATCCAATTTTGGTTGACTTGAAAATGAGCGGTGCTTAAGGAATTAGTTGAGGCTTTCTCCTAAGGGGGAGATGGTATGCTTGGATAACAAGGTTGTAGAGTGTCCCTAGTGTTTATGATTTTGGATCTTCTTGGAAATTCCAATTATGAAGGATGTTATGAAATTGGTAAGGAAGGGAAGCTTAGTCCCCGGTATGTAGGCTCATGCCAAATTTTGAGATGTATTGATAAAGTTGTCTATGAGTTAGATTTGCCAAGTGAGTTAGTTTCGGTTCATCCGGTGTTTTATGTTTCCATGCTCAAGAAGTGTGTTGGAAATCCAGCATTCATTATCCCCTTAGAAGGGTTGGGGGTTGGTGGAAGTCTTTCATGTGAGGAAATTCCGGTAAGGATTCTAGACCGGTAAGTTAAGAGGTTGAGAAACAAGGAATTAGTTTCCGTGAGGGTTTTGTGGAGGAATCATCTAGTTAAGGGTGCTACTAGGGAGGCCGAAGCCGATATGAAGTCCCATTATCCTCATCTTTTTCCTTTACTCCTACCCTAGATTGAGGTAAGTAGTTCCTCTTGAGTTTTCCTTGTTTTAGGAGTCATGTGTTTTATATGAGTTTTTCCATGATTTCCTTATGTTATGCATGTTCTTGAGAAAGAAATATATGTTTAGTAAGAAAATGAGTTTTTATGATTGATTTTCCTCATGTTGTTGTGCATTGAGTAAGAGTTGCCTAAATACTTCATGAGAGGGATTGTTGAGTTTTCGTGCATATTGGGTAGTTAGATGTAGTTCCTACTCCCTTGTGATGCATTGATTATGTTTGAGTTGGAGTTGAAGTTTGCTCCTTTGATTTGTGCATTATTTAGATGTTACATGTATTATGGGATGCTAATCTTGAGTCTTTACTTCCGTAAGGTGTCTAGATCGTCATTCAAGGACGAATGTTCCCAAGGGGGAGATATTGTAACACCCCGGAAATTAGTAGGCTACACTAGAGCTTGACGTGAGGGTTAGAGCCGTGAATAACTCCTTGTACTTAAAATAAATGTTTTCGTGTTAGAATGTCAAGGTACCAACCCTCAAGGACCAACCAAGGGCCCTTGAGGAAGACCCTTCAAGGCTGCCCAAAATAGTGACCCACGAAGGGGACCCACGTCCCGTGGGTGAGGGGTCGTGGGTCCCAAAAACAGTGCCCTAGACACCCACGTATGACCAGCATGCCACGTGGGTCCATCCACAGACTGTGGTAGTGCGGTCGTGGGTGGTCACCTGGAAACCATTTTAAGGAATTAGTTAGGGACACTTTGAGGTTTTCTGGTTTTAATTAATATTAAGTGGTGTCACTTTAGCCTAAATTAAACCACCTATATAAGGATTTTAGACCCCTATACTAACTCATCCAAATCATTATTTCTAAAAACCCAAAAGAACATATCCTCTCCAAAAATTCTCTCTCTAGAACTCAAGGAAGAAGAAGAAGGAAGTTGGAGCCTAGGGTTTTGAAGAGCACGGTTTTTTCTACTCAATTTCGTGGGGATTCATAGCTAAGGTATGGTAGTCCTTCATCCATGGAGTCCCTCCAAATTCAATTTCAAAACTAGAAATTCTCCAAAAGTTAGGGTTTGACTTCAATCTCATGGATTCCTTTCAAAATGGTTTATAATGATTGAATTATGTTTTAGTATGGATAAATTGATGATTTTACATGGTTTTATGTTGAATTCCCCAAGAATCCATGAATTTCCCTATTTTTCCAATTATGATCTCAAAGTGTGGGTATTGATTGATGCAAAGAGAATACTATAGAATTATGCATGTAGTAATTGAACTACTTGAATTATGATTACATCCATGTCTAATGTAGTTAATTCTAGATGTGTTGATTGAATAATGATCTATGATCCTTGAAGGACAAGGTATGAGAATTACGTATGGTTATGAGATTTATGTATATGCTTTATGAACACTTTGAGAGTAAAGTGATTATGATTATGATCTTGTTGGGTGTGTTGTTGAAAGGATATTCTCATTTACACACCTATGTATGAATATTATATGATGTGAATGGTTTTCTCATAATATGATGATTCTAAGGTTGAAAGGCTATTCTCACCTATTGAATCTATGAGCTATCTTATGAATTATGTTGGATTGAGTGTCAAGACATTCTTTCATAAATATGAACTTAAGTCAAGACTTAATGTGAACTCCGTGGGAATTAATGCTTAGCACCGAGTGGATATTGTATATGAGATGGAAGCTTTTACCCTACTTGAGTCCGGCTTCCGAATGAAAGCTTATACACTAGTTGAGTCCGGGTTCCCAAGGTATATCTCATGAGATGGAAACTTTCTACCATAGTTGAGTTCGAGTTTCTAGTAGCAATCTCCTTATCCCATAAACTATGTGACCTCATAGGTTATTAGCTAGTGGATCCACCTAAGCTAAAATTATCGGTTCTACCTTAGGTAAGTAGACCAACCTTTTTCAGTGTGGGACTCACCAGATTCCATGTTAAGCTCACATGGTCTCATGTCGGTTAAGGCTTATTCCCACAACAACAAGAACAAGAATATGAATGATGGCCTAAAGGGTTTTACTTAGCATGGGTGAGATTTATGGGGTCTTATTCTTGCATTGCACAAGTAAGTTTTAAGGTTGTTTATGAAGAGTTTCTCTTATGAATAAGATTATGAGTTATGAACTATGGTTTCTCAATAAGCTTTGTATATGATGTTCTCAAAGGCTTTTATGATGATTATGACTATGTTGATTATGCTATGGCTTATGCTCTCTAAACTTTCAAATCATGTTTAAACTTGGAAATAACATCTTTTCAAATGAAATGTCCCTTTTAGAATGTTTTCATGCATGACTATCATACTTAGTGCATTTTTGTACTAACGCCTACTTTTCCTAAATTTTTCCCAAATGTAGGGTCCGGTTCTCAAGGTGGTCCTCATTGTGGCTAAAGCTTGGATTTGCTCATTTCTCCTAGCTTGTGGTGAGTCCTTATGATTCGATGACGGATGTTTCACTTGTAGTTTCATTTCTCGTATTTCCTTTTTGGACTATGTTATATGGGTTGTGTCCCTTTCTCATTTCAAAGATTGTAATAGATGGCTATGTTGAGACTTAGAGTTTAAACTTCCGCTTTTTGTCTTTTATAAAAAATTTAGACTTGGACTTGAAATGTGTTTTTTACTCTTATTGTTCTATTGCTTATGTTATGATATGCTAAGTCGCTTGTATGGAGTCCTTCGGGATTCTATATGCCATGTTACATCTAGGGGGTACCCCTGGATCGTGACAATTTATGACTATAATGATTAATGAGCAAGGAACAATCATAGAAACCTAACCACAATCTTAATTTGTCAACACAATTATATTATTATATGTATACAATTAAAGACTGAGTTACAATTTGAAGTTGAAGTTCAGAATTTTAATTTATTTAAGTTATTGATTTTGACCGAAATCTCAGTAGTTTTGTTATTGATCACTCTCTACAATTAATATTTCATTATAACAATCAAATTATTTTTTGTTAGAGAAATGAATATAAATAGCCGTTTATCAAAATAATAATTAATAAATATATTTTTTATATATATTAATGGAAGATATATGTTACATATGTATATAATTTCGATACAAAATAATGTATGTATGACTAGTAAATTTAATTATCTAGGTTGATTGATCAAATATATAACTTAAATAGGTCTATTAGGTCCCTGTTGTTCTTGAGAAAAATACTTCTGGAAAGGATGGTTTTTGTTGTGTTCTTGAGCTTTTCAGGAATGCAAAAACAGAGGTTGTGTCTATTGAGAAGAACCGTATATATGATAGACAAAACCTTAGAAGCCATGCTATTGGCCAATGACCTTGCCACACTGTACTAGAGACGCGCACCACCTCCTGCAGTCCTACATGTGGCAGAGTGTGCAGAGTACTTTTTCCAGCTATCCTTTTCTCGTATAAGAGCACCATTTTCACATAGGATCAGGTCCCTATCAGATCCCATGCTTTGTCAAATTATCAAAACTACATATTTACATTTTTAGTCTCTTTTTGATGATGACAAACTTCTCTTTCTCTTTCCCACTTCTTCCCCTTGTCATCCACATCAGGTACCTATCCCCCAGTGAGTTGTCAGAATCTATCCTATGCATATCAAAGCTTAGGAGTAGATTTACAATGTAAGCACATAAGACACAAAGCTCAATATCCAACAAATACTCTTTAGTACTCCATCATGTCCTTTGTTGATTATGAGCAGTGTTCTTCCTTTAAGATGACTTCTTCTTTGAAAGCTTATGAATTTTCAGAAATTCAAAACTTTGTTTGCCAAATCTTAGTTTGTGTCTTGTGAGAAGAGACTAAATCAAATGGACACAAACCTCTTGGGACACCATGAGAGCCTACTCTTCTAAAAAGTTGTGCACCAACCATGTCAGATGTGACATCTTTTAGATAGCTGTCTTTTGACTTTTTCACGTACGCAGTCTTTTCGGGACCAAGTCCCTTGTAGTGCGTTCTTTGTGAGTTCTTGAAAAGACTAGATAGCTCTTTCTCTCCATTTGAATGAATAATGTTGTTTGCTTATTGTTGTATAAATCAATCACCAACTTGAGTTTTGACCACTGAAACAAACAATCGTATCCGCCCTTCCTATTGGTGAAGTACACTGCACTTTGCATAGCTGACGGAAGAGAAGACGCAAGCTGTGAGATGTTGCTCGACTTTACCCTTATATGCAGACAAACAAATAGAAAAACAGTAAAAGGATTTTGTTTAATTGAGGAATATTAGCCCCTAATCTCTTATTTCCGTTTGGTGTATACCCATGAGGTTTTGGTAGGTATAGCATATATTTGTTGAAAATCATATCATTTTTCTTTTTGTTGGTATTCTCCTCATACATAGGCATTTTTTGTGTCCATTTTTAATAACATTTATTTTATTTATTTGATTAAAAATTGAAAGTTCAATTCACATTCATGTGCCCAATTTTATATTTGGGTAGTGTGCATAACCAATTGTTGATGGAAGGTTAGAATTTATATTTGGAACGTAGGCAAGTTCTATTGAAATGCTATGTTATTAACTAGGTAAATGCTATTTTGGGTTATGCAAGTTCTTTTGGGTTTTTTCGATAAAGTATTCTTACAAACATATAATTAAAATGTGTTTCAAATATTTCTTTAGTCCTACCAAAATACAACTAAGGTGTTTTAATAAAATAACACAAAATATGAGATAACTGATGACAATAAAATATTCAACAAAAAATAATGATGAAATCGCATAAAAAACAAATAATGCAAATTAATAAGTCATAATAAAAATGATCATAATTTAAAAGTACTAAATCATGCTAAAATAAGTCTAATAAGTATTAATTATCTAACTAAATATTAAAAAAAAATTAAATTATGTATTTTAATTGTCTAAGCCAATGTAAAACTAAAGAACAAATATTCAACATTATAGTCATTCATAATGTTGAATTGATTTTTTTTGTTAGCATTAATATTAATTTGATTTTGGTTTGAGTTTTATTAGAGTTACTAACATTAATGAACTTAACCTTTATTGGACCATTCAAAATTCTAAGTTTGAAACTTGAAATAATATGTTAATAGATAAAAATAATGAAAAAACTATAAGAAATATTTAGGTTCAAGTTCGAATTCCGATTCAAAATGGGATCTTCAACGCGCAAATTCAAATTAAGTCGAGCTCCAATATGAATACTGGATACCAAATAAAAAAACCCCACAATATAATTAAAAATAGAGAAAATAGTAGTAATTTTGAATTATAGGGTAAATTTCGGTGTCTATAAGTATAACTACAAAATATAAATAGCAGTGGAAGTTATAACCATTTTTTTAAATAGACAATTCTTTTCATTAATTAGTTTTTTTTGTTGTTATATAAGCAGCGGCTAACCATCTTCTTCAGTCACTTCATATTGGAAAAAAAAGTGTAAAATCTCTACTCATTTCATCTTCTGTTTTGATTCTTTCTGCAAAAGAGAAGGAGAAGCGCAATTCCTGAAAACGAAGAAGAGGAAGAAGGAGAAATGGAGATTGATGGACAGAATGAAAATGAAGAAACAGAGCATAGAAATCAAGAATCTGATGAAAAAATGGAAGAATTGGATGGAAATAGAGGACGAAAAAGGAAATGCCAATATGAAGATAAAATTGGCGACAACAAAGAGGAAGAAGAAAGAAGAAGAAGAGCTGCTGAAAAAGAAAAAGAAGAACGAGAAGAAAGAATAAGAAAAGCAGCTGAAAAAGAAAAACGACCTATTCGTTCTGATAACTGTTTACGATACTAATTTTCAGTTTCATAATCTTTATTGAAGAATTACGATATTTCTGACTAAAAGATCAGAAACTCGATTTGATATCATGTATGTGCTATTTTCAGATTCATAATCTTTACAGAAGCATTACGATATTTCTGACTAAAAGATCATAAAACTTGATTTGATATGATGTATGTTCTATTTGATATAGAATAAAAGATGTGCCGTTTCTTGTTAGTAATGTTTTGCTGTAATCTAATCTTTACTGCTAATTCTTGATAGGATACAATATTCTTGCATTTTAGAACCCCATGTATGGTTGATCGAAACTCAGAAGAGATTGATTCATTGCTTTGTAGGTTAATTTGAACAGAATAGAGACCGGACAAAAGCTACGGTTTCAGAGATGATCATTCTTTTTGTTCTTTGTTATTATTTTTGTCGCTTTGATGATACTTATTTATTCGAGCTGTTTACAAGAAAGAAAATGTAGATTGTTTGTTTTGCCATTAAAAATTATTTGAATTCGTCTTTTAAAATGTTCCCCAAAATTTTTCTTCCCAGTTTTCTTGTCTTGTCTACTGTGTTTGGGTGTTTAAGATATAAAATATGAGGGAAATAATCCGCTTTGAAGGTATACGAGTTGCCTGTGCTGCTAGGGATCAACAGAGCTTGTATAGCATCAAGCCGATGATCTGGTCAAGGATTTTCCTCAGAATTCAGAAGATCAGTATCGAAATACTGGCTTACAAGTCGTCTCCACTTTGAGTTGTGACGAAGATGGGTTTCAATAGACCATGAAGAATCATTTCATTCCACAGAAATGCTAATTAATAGGGATGAAGGTTTGCGATTTTCTGGTCATCTTGAATAAGGTATGCAGATAGGTAAAAACATGCTCCAATGAGGGGATGTAGCCATTACAACTTCAGAATCCATCCTTTCATCGCGACCTAGTCAGTGTCAAAAGCTTTTCTCGGCTATTGCAGACAGGCGGATTGATGATTTTAGTTCAGAGGATGACCCTCATTCTATTTTGCGTAGCTATAGGATGTTGAGGTTATGATATTCACTCAATGCCGGACTTTAACCTATTCTAGCAGCTTTCATGTTGATAAAACAAACGAAAAAGAATAGAAATTGGAACGTTTTCTCTTTCATAGTGGACACACTTTCCTCATTCTTCTTCTCAAGTAACAACTCTCCATGGTGATTAGCACTTTCTCCAACACATGTTATGTGTTTCTTAGTATTGGCTAAATGAATCCTTACTGTCCACGTCGCTCCATTTATGCCTCGTCTGGTTTTGAACAAAGAAAATGGGATACAATATTCTTTCATTGTAGAACCCCAGGCATGGTAGATAGAAACCCATAAGAGATTAACTCGCTGTTTGGTAGGCTAACTTGAGCGGAACCTAGGCCTAATGAAAGCTACGGTTTTAGAGATAATATGTTAGTCTGTTACTTGGCTCTGCATCAATGTGTCCCTTCTTGCAGCTCCACTTGCACTTAAAAATTAGTAGCTAGGATCATTCTATTTGTTCGTTGTTATTATTTTGTTCTATTTTGTTGGTATTTCGTTGTTCGAATGAAAGTATCCCTGTGTATTATTTATTCACAGCTAAAACTGTTCAGTACCTTTCGTACAATGATTTACAAAAGCAATTTAGAGTATTTTCATGGACATATGGTTTCAATTCGAAAGAAGAGACATCAAGAGCTTTTTTTTGGATATCTTTTCCTCACTTGCAACTTTTTGCAAAACAATCATTACTGTCAATTGCCTCGGCTGCTGGTAAGGCAATATCAGTTGATAAAGCCACTCAAGATAAGTCGAGACCTAGCACGGCTAGAGTTAAAGTCGAACTTGATTTACTAGCAAATTTGCCACATCGAATGAGAATTCAATATGTCGACGAGAAAACAAGAAAAAGTGTGGAGCAATTTAAGAAGTTTGTGTTTGATAATCTGCCGTCTTATTGCAACTTTTGTAAGCACCAAGGCCGCAACGAAAGTGAATGTCGACTATTATTTGGAAATATATATCAAGAAACCAAGAAGAAGCATCAAAAGTAGGCTCTGGGATTAAAAAATACCATGGTTATTCTTGGGAGATATTAGATGAAAAGAGGGCTAGAAATAAAGCACTTGTGGTTGATAAAAGTGGTGTCCACGTTCAGGTAGTTGAGGCACAAGATTTGGAATGCCAAACTAAAGAAAATTCTGGACAGCTCTTAGGCAAAGCAGTTGTGCACGAATCGGCTTTAGGGGATCAAAGTTTAACCACTAGAGTCACAAGTTGATTTCGGGCAGCAATTAAATAGCAACACGATTGAAAACAAAAATGTTACTGGTGCGAGACTTGGCATTAAAGATACCATAGAAATAAGCCTTAAAATGGTTTTTTGGAGGTTGATTCTAAGATTGTTGATGATGTCCACTCATTAGGGAATAAAGTTGGAGCTACTGAAACATTGGAGAAAAAATTGAATGAAAATCAACTTTCTTTGACTACAAATCCCACTCTAGTTCACATTGATAATGAGGGCCAAAACAATGCAGCTACAATCGTGGCGTCGGCAATAGATGATGGGCAGCAACTAAATGGAACCAGAGGTGATGTGGTGCTTATTGGAAAATCAGGACATCATTGGCAATTAACGCAAACATTGATTTGGCATTAGATCCTGTGAGTGCAAAGGTAGTGGCAGATGGAGTGCAACATGATTCTCGGGGTGATGAAACTGTTGAATGCTTGGTTGACAACATGACGCAGCAGGTCGACAATGCCAATAAAAAAATTGAAAGTGATGTTAGAACTAATTCAATTGCTTTGATGAATGCCAAGAATACATGTAAAGGAGTGGAACTGGTACATGAATCTGATTGGGCTGTGGTGACGAAGAAAAAATCTCCAAGAATTGAAAATGGTTCGCCTATTCATGACATAGTGCAACCAGTTGTAGATAGTCAAACTATGAATTCAGGTGCTCGAGAAATTGTTCCAAAGGAGGTTCTATGTTATAACACTTTTGATGCTCTTACGAATAATATTGTGCATGAGCTCAATTCATCTCAAGTTAACTCTAGAAATGAATTAGTTATTTCTAAGGAACAACCAGATGCGACAAGTACTCCGAGTTGGGCAAATATAGCAGATAAAGAGGAAGAGCAAGTCACTTCCCCTCCTATGCAAAATAAATTGAGCCCAACAAATCCTGCTTTTGTGCCTAGTAGTGCCAAGTTAGTAACTCCCTGACAAAGTTTGTCATCATCAACAAATATTGTTGCAATCTTAAGTGGTCATTTGGTTAGTTCTAATATTGAAAAATTGGTTTCTTTTACACCTATTAACACTAACAAACAACTACAAGTTGGTGGTAGTAGTACTTTTTCCCCAAATAAATTTGCTAACCTAGATGACGAGGACATCTCTGAGGAGGGTGAGGAAGAGGAAGAGGAAGAGGAAGAGGATATGCTGGATTATTGTTTTGCAAATGCAGCTAGGAATGCTAATATGTTTCCTAGGCAACAATGAAACAACAAAATGAAGCATGAAAGAAAGCATAGTTGGGATGGTAAAGTGACTGAGGAATTTGTTCCACGGCACCTATCTATGCGACTGGTGAAGAAGAATCATATGACAGTGTCAAGATCCATTAAAGCCAAGAAGTGATGAACTATCAACTGTTATTAAATAGATTTGAAGAAAAAGACGAGAAACATACTTCAGGTTCCTTTAGAAGGTCAATCTATCTTTTTTAGCATTTGTATAAGGAAGTTTGAGGTTGATAACTCAACTTTCTCCTTGGCTTTTATAATTTTTCATTACTTAAGAGTCCTCACTTGTAATATCATCATAGAGTGTATTATAAACTTTGTAATGATCAAAGAATATCTAGTTCTCTCTACCTCGTATTTTCTTCATGGTTGTTAATTAGTAGAGGTTAAGTACCTCATTAGGATTGGTAAGGTAATGCCTAGCCTCCCTTGCTTGTACTTATTCTTATTGAGAATTTTTTATGTTTATTATTAATAAAAAGCCACTAGAGCACTGTCTAATGGTATAAATTTGCTTGAAAATAACAAATAAATAAAAATTCACAGTGTTCACAAGAAAGAAAATATTTGATTCGTCCGTTCACTTTTATAGGAAAGTAAAATTGAACGGAGGAGTAAGTTATTAAGGGAGTTTTTAAGAGGACAAAATGTATTGCCTCCGATCTATTTGACTTATCATGTCTTTCTTTATACGTCCCTTATGCAAATATTAGCAATAAAATGTAATTTTTCTAAAGTATCCTTATTTATCTTGGATCTACCTTGTTTTCACCACATTAATCATAGGGAGAAGGGGGCAAATATACCCTTGTTATAAAAGTAGTGCACATCACCCGTCGTCTAACAAATGGTGTATATTTACCTTTCTTAACAAACTTATATCTATTGAATTAAATAAAAAACTACAACTTGTTTTTTAATTCCAAAAAGGTCACGTGGCTTTAGAAAGTTACTTCACTCATTTTTTTTACCCCTCCAAACGTGACCTAAATTAAAAATAATAAATCCTTTGTTTAAACAAACGTACCAAAATGAAAAACTAGAGAAGTATGCTTGAATGTATAACATGGGTTGTAATGGATAGTAGA
>JAJOOF010018776.1:0-15030 GCA_029582545.1 Solanum lignicaule
TTGAAATAAAATAAAAACAATAAAAAGATAGCTTTGAACTAAGTATTTATTTATATTCAGATTATTAAAAGTAACTAGGAATGTGTTCCCCATAAGCTCATAACGCGTTAATCCTAATAATAGTAATCCTTTTCTAGTGTATTACATGCAAAGTGATAAGTTAGGTATCTCTAAATCCTTGGTCCGGCATCTAGAGAATTTCACCTCGCACCTTGGTCCGGCTACGTGTTTATAATTTACTAACCTTTACCTTTACCTCATATTAGACGTCACATCGATGTTGGCTTAGTTATTACTTCGCACCAATCGACACTAGACTATTAGATAGTATCACACTAAATCTATGTTGATAATTCTTTTCTTGTTTATTACCTCCTTGGTCCGGCAAGTAGCAACAAGGCGAGTTCTAACGTTTGCAACCGCTAAAAAGACTTCTGAACGAAAGAATTATCAATGCATGCTTCAACACTATTCAAGAATTACTTAGTTATTATTCATACTTTGTTAATCGTTTATGGTTCCCACAACCCTAGTTATGAAATTTAGCTACTCATTATCTCAAAAACACAATTAAAATTAATCATAAAAGGTTAAGAACAATAGCTAAACTCTCTTTTATTAATCACGAATATAAATAAATAATAAAGGAGAAGAAAAAATAAACCACAATTCTCCGGCCTCCACGGTGGCTCTTCCAAAGTTCCTAAGCTAGAAGAAAATTTAACTGTCACCAATGTAAGACTCATGCAGATATAATCTGAGTTCCTCCCAACGAACTCCATGTTACTAGTTCACCTTGGCCCTTTGCAGCTTGGGGCATGGACGTCATTGGTCCAATCGAGCCAGCATCATCCAATAGACATAGATTCATTCTGTTTGCAATCGACTACTTCACTAAATGGGTCGAAGCCACCTCTCACAAATCAGTGACAAAGAAGGTTGTGGATGATTTTGTCAAAAATAATATTATCTGTAGGTTTAGGATTCCTGAGTCAATCATCAATGATAACAGAACCAACCTAAATAGTGAGTTGATGAGATCATTGTGTGAGAAGTTCAAGATCAGTCATCGAAATTCTACAGCATATAGACCACAAATAAATGGAGCGGTCGAAGCTGCAAATAAGAACATCAAGAGGATATTGTGAAAGATGATCGACAATCAAAAACACTGGCATGAAAAGCTACCATTTGCATTGCTGGGATATCATACCACCATCAGAACTTCTACTGGGGCTACGCCTTATTTTCTGGTATATGGTAATCAAGCTGTGATACCTGCTGAAGTAGAGATACCATCTCTAAGGATTATTTAGGAAGCGAAGCTAAATGATGCTAAATCGATACAAGTTCGGGCGGAGAATCTGGCATTAATAGATGGAAGAAGAATTAACGTCATTTGTCATCGTCAACTCTATCAAAATAGAATGGCCAGAGCTTTCAACAAAAAGGTTAGACCAACACACTTCTCACATGGGCAACTGGTTTTGAAGCGGATTTTCCCAAATCAAGATGAAGCAAAGGGTAAATTCTCACCAAACTGGCAAGGTCCATACATAGTCTCTCGGGTATTGACAGGCGGGGCCCTCATACTCGCAGAAATGGATGGAGAAGTTTGGCCCAAACCAATCAACTCAGATGATGTGAAGAGATATTACATCTAAGTTTGTTTCATGCTCTTTTACTCTGTATTTTGGAACTACGTCAGACATGATTCCCGTTTAAGAGGGGATACATAGGTGCTCCTCTGGAGTTCGGTCTTATCATAATAAAAATTTCATTTTTCCCCTTTGACTGTGTAACTGGGGCAGAATTTTTTGAGAGGGTCTCAAAAATTCCATCAAAGGGACATTTTCTTGCAAATCACGATACCGGGGAAGAATTTTTAAGGAACTCAAAAATTCCATCAAAAGCATTTCTTCTCGCAAATCAGTAACTGGGGCAGGATTTTTGAGAGGGTCTAAAAAATTCGTTCAAACGATCATTTTCTGCACAAATCAAGACTGGGGCAAAATTTTTGAGAGGGTCTCAAAAATTCAACATTACTTTTCACAAATTAATATTTTCAAAAGCTTTTCCAAAAAAACTCTCTCTCCTTCTATTTTACAAAGCAAATGCCCAGAAAGGTCTGGATGGCGAGTGAAAAGGAGCACACCGGTCGGAGCAAATCAACCGCCCCCCATTTTTAAACTCACAATTTTTCTTTGAATATAGGAAAAATAGGTACAGATACAAAAGACAACTTCAACATCGCCTGACCGCTATTAAGCTCAACAAATCGCCAGTCAAATGGCATACTATCCTTCTAACAGGATGAAGGACCAAGTTATTTTGAGCCCGACAATTGCCAATAAATGGTACCCTATCCTTCCAATCAGACAAAAGGATCAAACTACTCCATATCCAGCCCAAAAAATCAACATTTCAACTGCACCCACTCGTTACAATAGGACGAAGGGTCAAACCTACAATATTCTGAACTCGAAATTCGTCAACAAATGACACTCAATCCTTCCAAAAGGCGAAGGTCTATGCCCCTCAAACAATTATCGCATGAGCCTGAAAACTATATTATGCCTGATGACTGCATTGAGCCCGAAATTACATTGTACCCGAAGATCGCTTGTGCTCAAATTGCATGTCCCCGAAGATTTGCATGTGCTCGAAGATTGTATTGAGCACGAAATTGTATTGTGCCCGAGATTTGCATTGTGCCCGAGATTGCATTGTGCCTGAGATTGCATTGTGCCCGAGACTGCATTGTGCTCGAAAATTGCATGTGCTCGAGATTACATTATCCCCGAGATTGCATTGAGCCCGAGATTGCATATGCTCGAGACTGCATTGTGCCCGAAAATTGCATGTGCCCGAGGATTGCATGTGCCCGAGATTGCATTGTGCCCGAAGATTGCATGTGTCCGAGACTACATTGTACCCGAAAACTGCATGTGCCCGAGGATTGCATTATTGTATATGCCCGAAATTGCATTGTGCCCGAGATTGCATTGAGCCCAAGATTGCATATGCCCGAGACTGCATTATGCCCGAAAATTACATGTGCCCGAAGATTGCATTATTGCATGTGCCCGAATAAATTAAAATCAAGTCACAAGTATCAACAGATGCCCGAATTACAGATACGATCTCTTTACTCATTACTTATGTTCCTAAGGCGTCATGGTCTAAAGGCATCATCTTTCATGGCCTGCGGACATCATATCATGGCTTAAGGATTTAATTTTTGTTTATCATGATCCGAAGGTGTCATAGTCTAAAGGCATCCTTTTTTGATGGCCCGTAGACAACATTGTCTTGACCTGAGGATATATTTTTGCGTATCATGGCCCTAGACATCATAGCCTAAGACATCATTTTTCATAGTCTTAAGGCAAACATCATGGTCGATATGGGAAATTGCATCATGTTTACCTTTATCGCTCATTTGAAATATTTGCTCTAATCATATTACAAGCTACAGATTTACAGAGACTGACATTTTGCAGATAAGACTTTTTTTTTCACCTCTCGGCTACAATTATCGTGCTTACATCTATCGCAATGAAGGTCCTATCAAACTCTTTGCTACTCGTATCACCGCTTTTCATTTAATCTTTGGCTACTCATATTACCTCCTCTTCATCGGATCCTTCGCTCTTAAACCAGAAATCTCTTTGTCATGCCTTTATCGCTACTCTAATCCTATCCATTCAAGCCAATATCGTTCACGTTCGAATATCGTACCGCTCTTTCAATTTTTAGGAGTTTCGTTTGCTCCTGAATCTAGAACTACACACGACCTGATTCTCGTATAACCAGAGATATGTAGGCGACTTAAAAACCAAAGTCACGGTCGTACCCCTTTCCAACTCTGTCATTTCAATTGATCCCACTGACATCTCTCGTCAGTCGAACAAAATCGGCAACTAAGTCAATGTTGGTTGCCCGACAATTCATCCTTCATTCTCAAACAACCAAGGGGCAGCTATTGACACCCAATTTTGACCGACATTTAACCCTTTTGGGAATGCTATTCGATTAAATACGTATTTTAAAATATATTTAGAGTTTAAAATTTTTGTCAATTTTTGTCTAAAAATTATATATTTTAGTATGTATACTTTATAAAAAATTATTGTAAATATTATTAAAATATTTTAAAATTATTAGTAAAACTTGAAATAATTATTTTATTCAAATGTTTTAAAATTGAAGTGATTTTAATAATATAAAAATATTATAATATTTAGTATTAATTTTATAGCATTTCCTTAATTTCCCTCTAAATCTTTTAAATGTTAGCCTATTATATTGTAATTCCTTTCAATTATAGCCTATTCAATTTTAATTTAATTTCAAATATAGCCACCTATTCATTTCAATTTTAGCCATCCTACTCTAATCAATTTCAAATCCTCATTTAATCCCATCTGTCTATCCTTTAGTTAAAATCTAAGATCAAATCTTAACCGTCCATCTTATTCGATTCAACGGATAAGATCAAAGCTCCATCTCTTGCCTTTTAATATCTCAAAGACCAAAACCCCTATTTTTTTCTAATTTCTCTCCTCTCTCCCTCTCCAGCCTCCCCCCCCCCCCTCTCTCTCTTCTCTTCCTCGCTCCGACAACTAGCAGCAGCTGCGACCAGCAGCAACCCCGGGCGACCCTATTTCTCCCCTCGCCTCTTCTCCCACTCTCCTTCCCCTCTCCACCCTTCTTCTTCTTCGTCTGACCAGCAACCGGCGAGGACCACCGGCGACTGGTGAAGCTACCAGCGAGTGGCACAGCTCCGACAACCAGCAGCAGCAGCCGATCGTCAACCCTCCTTCTCCCTTCTCCTCATTTTTTCGGCGAAAGCCACCAGAGGTAGTCGTCTCTCTCTCTCCCTCTCTCCCTCTCTCCCTTTTTCCCTTTCTTTTCTATTTTCTCTCCTCTTTTCGCAGGACCAGCATCAGCAAGTAGCCAGGGAAATGGCACAGCCAGCGTGATAGCAGCCAGGCGAGCGGAGCAGCAGGCTCCACCAACGGAAATAAAAAGCTCCGGCCAGCAAGCTCCAAGCAGCGTCGCCTCTTTCTCTCTTCAGGCGAGGACGAGAGAACAGCAACGCCAGCAGCCGCGAAAGCCAGTTCTGACCAGCAACCATGCACACCAGCCGGCGAAACAACAATAGCTCTGACCAAGTGAGCTCCGTGAAGTCTGAAATTTGGATCGGTGGAAGACGGATCTTAACAGATCTGTCTCCGGTATTTTCTTTCAATCAATTATTATTTCATCTACTCAACCCTATGTCGTTCCTATTTTGATTATAATTTCTTATGATTGCTTTAAATTGCTTGATGCTTGAATGATAGAAATATCTTCATGATGTATGCATAAACTTTTTGATGGATTTCTGATTGAACCTGGATTTAGTATTAACTTGCTAATCGTTCTGAGATCCGCTGATTATTTTCAATAGTTGGTATAAATCTAATTTTTATTGTCCACTAATCCTAGCATATTTTACTCCTTAATTGACTGTGCATCTTTTGAAATTAGAATCAGAATAATTTGTTAATTATGGGGGAGAATGCTTTGGGTGATTGGTTATCTGATTGTAGATTTCAATTCTAGTAAGGTCCAATGTAGTAGCTTCCTGGTAATTCTTATATTTTGTTAGTATTATTCTTGATTGATTTTTTTTTCATCTATAATCTATAGAGTTATGGTTACAGGCCGAATCGATTTGATTAGTTGAAATCATTACCTTTAGATGTGGCTAATCATACTCAAAGTATTTTAGGCTGTGAATATTTGTTTGGGACGGTAATTTTAGTTTATCCTAAAGAATTATGTCTGCGTGCTTGATTGTATCAATTTACTGTCTAAAATTATTCTTTCCTTGCTTGTTTTACATGGTGCATTATGGTTAACTGATTTTGTTTACCTTAATTAAAATTGGGACTGATTTCTTACTTGGCTATATTTGATAAAAATAACTATGATTTGGCTCTTCTTTATTTAAGGAAAAATAATATTACTCTTCCTAATTTTATTCTTGTCCTATTATGATGCCCTCTCTCTACTATATAAAATCAGACCCTCCTTTATTTATTTCCCCACCCTTACATGCGAGAACAATCAGAAGCACTCTAATTTTAAAAAATATATTACTCTCTACTTAAAAGAAAGGTTTTCCGGCGGACATTCAAATTGCTTTCTTTGATGTGTTGCTGTTTCGGTTGAATTCCTGCTAATACTTCATTGCTGAAATATTTTCTACTTAATTGGTTAGTTCTCTTCACTAGCGTAATTTCGTATTGCATTGTCTCATGATTGTATGGTTGAAATAAATACAAGGAAACATCCGGGTTAGTTTCCTTATTCCTTTCTTTCTCGATGTGTGATTATATATTCTCCACAGCTTGTTTGAATTCTTACATGTCTATATGCTGCTTGTGTACATGAAATAATCAATATTATGTGTGTATCCATATAGTTAGCTTTATCATTTTGCTATATTAAATTGTCTCTTATGTGTTATTACTTGCCCGTATTTTTCGTTGTACTTAACAGAGTTTAAACTTAAAGGTTCAAGATGTTTGAAGAGTCGCCTAGAAGAGTTTTCCAGACGAGACTATTGTGTTTAAGTTTATTTTAATGGTGTAGATATCATTTATTTAGTTTTGATTTGTAATATTTGTATAACTCTAAAACTCTACTCTATATATGAAGTATTTGGGGATCATCTAAGGGGGAGGGGATTTATGTGCAACTTGTTACTTTATCATCAATTATTTGCGTAAGAAATCATGCATTTATGTTGTGTGATGGTTTGAATATTCGCATTCTAATCCTCCTCATTTAGATCTAACTAAAAAATAAATAAATAAAATAAATCAACTTGCTATTAATCACCTTTTGGCTAATTACTCTAAAATTAATTATATGTTTGACTAGTGCACTGTCTATTATAATTTGTTTATTCATCTGGTATGTGATATATTTTATGTATAATAATAAATATTATGTATGCCTGCCGTCCTATTTTGCGCTAAATCACCAATGTTCTATTCCTAATAAAACAAATGGCTAGTTGATAATATGTGCTTTGCACTAGCCATCTGTCTTAGATAAAATGACTATAGGTCAATTAAAGTTTTCAAACATTATTTGGGGTCTAGACAATTATGCTTATAGGTTTCTGAATATTGTTCCATCTTTATATAGAAAGTATGCCTATAGGTTCAATAATTAATCTCAGCATATTCACTTAGAAATCATGTTTATAGGATGTAACTAATAACATCAATGTTAATAAGTTTAAATAAAACAGCTTGTTAAAATCATACCCTGAAAACTTCAGCATGTTAAATAAATAAAATAAATACGCTACATTCTCTTCCAAGTGTTAATTAATTTCTGCATTTGTAATTAGGTTCTGCCATCTTAAAATTAATTCATAAACTATTTCAGCATGTTTTAAAACTAAAATTTGTTGTACATATTTGTTGCACGGTTAAATCAACCCTTCAATTAAAAAAAAAATCTGCACACTATCCGGCCACTTAGAATTAATTATTTTCCACATATTTTCCTAAAATCTGCTACTTGCTGCCCTAATTCAAAACAGCTTTAAATCTTAAATTCTGCATCATAATTAATTGTTTTGCCACTCAAAATCAGCTATTGATTAATTTCCACATCTAATAAACTGACTGCTTAAAATAAATTTCTGAACTAATAATAAAACCTGCTACTGCTCTAGAAAACATTTTCTGCATTTTGAATAGTGTTCTGCCCCCTTAAGATCGGTTAATAAATTAGTGTTTGCATACTGTTATGAAGGCCCCATTTCGAATTAATTATTAATTAAATCAGTCTTTGGCCCTTGTAATATTCTGTCTATTTTAATGTTATAATACTTGTTAATGTATTTGTATGCACACACTTAGCATGCGACCTTTTTCACAATTACTTGTGTTTGCCAGCATGTTTAATAAAATCTAGAGGCCAATATGAGACTCTACGTGCTAAATGCTCGTCCTATTTGTTTGATTTGGTGTTTAGGGAGCCTATTTAGAAGCATATAATTTATTTTAGTCTAAAACCACCCTACTCGTAGTCCAATGTCTCTTGGACATTAAGCGGGGGCGCTAGGCACCTTTTAGGACGAAATGCATGTGGAAGGTGGGGTAGGGGTAGTTAGGCCCTACGGAGATGATGACATTGCCTCGAGCCGTAAAATGACAAACATTTATTTTGTCTGTCCCTATATAGAAGTCGAGCGATGATCCGTAAAGTTGTCATTTTTAGAGTCTCCCTTTCCTTTTCCCTTTACTTGCTTTAGTTATAATGGGTTAGTTTAATAAAAATAAAAATTGCTTAGCCTATTTATTTGTGCAATTTATGTCTCCTCGCTTATCTCTTTATTAACTGTTTAGTATTTATGTTATCACTTAGTTTTGCAGGCTTAGCTAATTAATTAAAATAATTAAAGCGCCCTTAATTGTTTAATATTATGTTATCACCTAGCTTTGCATGTTTAATTAATTAAATGAAGTAATCTTAATTGTTAAATATTATGTTATCACTTAGTTTTGCATGCTTAATTAATTAAATAATCGAATTGATCTTAATTGTTGAATATTATTTATCACTTAGTAAGTATGTTTAAGTTAAATAACCAATAAATGAAGTGACCTTAATTGCTACTTGTAACCCACACATAAATTGCATGAGATACGGCCGGGACCCACATTTGTGGACCTCGAGGGATGCCTAACACCTTCCCCTCAAGGTAATTTGAACATTACCCGATCTCTGGTTCGTTGACCTTAGCTAGAATTAGTTAGGTTAGATAGGTGCCCTAACGCGCCTTAATTCGTTACGTGGTGACTCTTCAATAACCCAAAGCCCAAAAGAGTTGTTAGGTCATGCACGAAAACCCGTTTTTGCGAAAAAATGGGGTGCGACATTGCATTTCCAATTTAAAATTGTTGATGGAAAAGACGAAAACATAAAAGTTAATATGATAAACTTCAGTCAAGTAACAATCTACTTGTCATAGTTTCATACTAACTTCAATGATTCTTATAGCAATATTATTGTTCAACCAACAATATTAAATCTACTCTATCATGAATAATGTGACTTTCTTTTTGTATAAATGACTCTATAATAAATATAACCAAATTAAAATATATTTGTGCAAAATTATAGTGAGAAAAAAATACTTGATTCTATTCAAACATATTTATACATGAAATTCTCAAGTTAGAGAGATTTTTTTTTTTATTTTGTTTGATATTCGATGTTCATACTGACATTCAATTTAATATATATTTGTGTCTCATAAGATCCATTAATATTATAAATTTATATTCAAACTTTCATTCTTATGGTATGCATTGCGTGAATAAGGAATTAAATTGTTATAGTGAAACACAACCGTTGAGGTTTTACCTTTATAATAAAAATTAAATTAAATTAAACACATAATTTAATCGTATATAGATTATCAGAGAAATATATTTTAAAAATATATATGTATGCAGCGTTGAAGATATAGAAAAAATATCAAGAGTTGGATAATTTTTGACAACATTAATACAATTATTCCTGTTATTACAATATTATTGTGGTATTTATTATAAATAAATGGAATAAGGCACAAGTATCCCCTAGACTATGACCGAAAGCTCAGAAACACACATTAACTAAACTAAGGTCCTATTACCCCCATGAACTTATTTTTTTTGTAATTTTGTACACCTTTTGTCTTACGTGGCACACTCCGTAACTCCGTGCAATTGAGGCGCGTGGGAGATATTTGGATGCCACGTAAGCCAAAAAGTGCACAAAATTACAAAAAAAATGGGTTCAAGGGGGTAATAGGACCTTAGTTTAGTTAAGGTGTCTCTGGGATTTCGGTCATAGTCTAGGGGGTACTTCTACCTCTTCCCTAAATAAATTGGAGCAATAACTCTACAAAAGATAACTCTATATTTTTATGTGGGAAAAATAAAAGAAATATTTTTTTACTTTCAATAATAACAAATTAAATGCACATTAATCATATATTCACATTTATTATGATCTCTAAATAAAAGAAATATTTTTTTACTTTCAATAATAACAAATTAAATGCACATTAATCATATATTCACATTTATTATGATCTCTAATCTCTCTCTCTCTCTCTCTCTATATATATATATATATATATATATATATAAAGGAGAAAACATAGGTGTTGCCTCCATTCATATTTGTCTTTTTTCTTTTTTTGACCATTTTTTCCTTCATTATTTAATTATTTTATTTTTAATATCTCAAAAAGTCTTCACATTCAATTACTCAACTTTTCACCTATCACTATAATATATATTTAATATCTTTGGTAAAGGGTCAAAATACCTCTGAACTAGGTGAAATAGACCACTTATACCCTCTATTACATTTTAGAATAAAAAATGCTTCGGCCGTTATCTTAAGAGACGACAATTACCCTTAAGACTTAACAGAAGTGATGTGACAAGCCAAATGGCACTAAATCCGCCACCTAGGCTTGCCAACTAGGATACCCACTAAAAATTTTGACTCAATTAATAATTCAACCCTAATCCATTTTTGTTGGATCAACCCACTAATATTAAGCGGGAAACAAGTTTTCATAATAGATGATGTTTCCAGCGTGACTACAAGCTTTCAAAATAGATGATGTTTCCCGCTTAATATTAGTGGGTTGATCCAACAAAATGGGTTAGGGTTGAATTATTAATTGGGTCAAAAATTTTAGTGGGTATCCTATTTCGCAAGCCTAGGTGGCGGATTTAGTGTCATGTGTCTTGCCTCATCACTTCTGTTAAGTCTTAAGGGTAATTGTGGTCTCTTAGAATAATGGTGGGGGCATTTTTTATCCTAAAATGTAACGGAGGGTATAAGTGATTTATTTCACATAGTTTAGGGGCAATTTTGACCCTTTTCTATAATATCTTTAATAAAAGAGAAAAGGGACAAATATATCCCCGAACTATCACAAATGGTATGTTAATACCCTCCGTTATACTTTAGGGTTGTATATATCCTTACCGTTACTCTTTTGGGTTGTGTATATCCTTAAAACTAATGGACGGACATGTGGCTTCATCTCAACCATTTACTCGATTTTATTTGTTTATTTACCTAAAATTAAAAGATCCATCCGACCCACAACCAAATAACCCTTCATCTTTTTTGTAAGGAAATATCATTGATTCCTTGCTTATCCAAAGAAAAAGAGAAATAAAAAAATTCATCTAGAATAAACTCAATGCATCCTCCTTAAAGTTTCAGACAACAACAATTAATCAACCTCTTTCAACAACACAAATAGATTGTAAGAATATTTCCAATCCTGTGCAAAATTAAAATAAAAAACTTTCCAACAACAACCACCACAAAATATGGTGCACTTGGTTCAATTCACCCGACCCACAACAAATAAATTTGAGCTCAATTATTTTGATTCAATTGCAAATCCAATTTAAAGCTTGAACCTTTATCCGTCAATGGTGGTAGTATTTTTAACCTGTTTCAACAACAACTAATCAATTTAAGTTCAAATTTTCTTATTTGATTGCAAACCCACTTTTCTTGAAGCTTTGTCCATCAATGGTGGTAGTATTTCCAACCCCTTCAACAACAATAAATCAATTTAAATTCGAAATTTTTGTTTCTATTGAAGACTCACTTTTAAACTTGAAGTTTTGTCCATCACTGGTGATAGTATTTCCAACCCCATTCAACAACAAATTAAAATGGGTCTCTTGCTTTTCAATGAAAGCACATGCTACTGTCTTTGTTTTAATGAGATTTGAGCAAGAGCTTCAAATGACGATGTATTGAAGAACAGTTTGTCTTTTGTTTGATTTAAAAGGTTTTGAGTTATGTTTCAATGGAGGAGGGCTCTTTGTTTTTTTTTTTTTTTAAATGACATGATGTTTTAATTTGGGTCATGGGTTGGTAAATTATGAAAAATGGGTGGATCTTTTAAATTTAGGTAATTAAACAAATAAAATTGAGTAAATGGTTGAGATGAAGCCACGTGTCCCTCTATTAGTTTTAAGGGTATACACACCCCAAAAGAGTAACGGTAAGGGTATATACAACTGTAAAATATAAGGGAGGGTATTGACATACCATGATAGTTCGGAGGTATATTTGTTTTTTTCCCCTAATAAAATAAGAAATAACTACCAATAACTCACACATATATCATCAACTTATAATCTTAATAATATTCATAACTCCTTTTTTTTAATCGTCATAACCCCAAAATTAAATTTATTAGTTTATGACACCTTATGGTATTCCTCCTCTTTTTCTATATAAATTCATATTTTGTAGCAAGAAAAATTTCATTCAAAGTTATTCATTCACTTTTCCATCACCATATCATACATTAGGGTGAGGAAGAAATGCTAATCATCACGTCATATGGTTGCTTTCAACAAAGTCATAAAGAATCTATGGGTAAAAATGCTTCTTTTAATTTTTTAAATTATATTTTTTTACTTTAATAATTTATGTGATGTTATTTATTTTGTTTAATCAATTTAACTAATCTTTGAAACTAAATTGAATAAACTCAATCCAAATAAAATCATGGAGTAACTAACAATTTCATATAAGTATATTATTAATTTGTACTTGTAGGGTGAAGAAGAAAGTTGAGGAAGATTCAAAAGTAGAGAAAATTGTGAATTTGGAAAGAAGATAATGTAGAGTCTTTACAATAAAATTACTATTATTGTAATTTGATCTTTTTAGTTTTTTCTTTCCTCTTCTGTATATTTCATTTATGTACTTTATTGAAGAACTTAAAATATAAAGAATTTTTTTTCTTTTTCTTTTATATGACTATAGTTGTACATACATAATTCATCGGATTAAATTATGATTCGCACTTCTGAATTTTTATTATGATAATTTTTTGCAACATTCTAAAACAAACATTATGTACTCGATGTTACTGTTTATTTGCATGCTGAAGTGCATTCCTAAATACGACACTACGAATAGAAGCATTTTAAAGAGTGAAAATTTGACAACTTACAAAATAAAAATGTTATCCAAGCAATGAATTAAAAAAATTGACAACAAACTTTATTATTTGTATAATTCTAACAAAAAACTAAAGAAACTATAAACTATGCAATAGTTTCATTTTCAAAAAAAAAAAAAAAAAGACAAAGATCCTATTTATTTTTTCCTGATTGTTTTTGATAAATTTCACTATATTTTTATTTATTATTATTTTTAAAAAAAGTGTCAATTATTGCTCTCTCCATTCATTTCATTTATGTACTTTATTGAAGAACTTAAAATATAAAGATTTTTTTTACTTTTTTTTTATATGACTATAGTTGTACATACATAATTTATTAGGTTAAATTATGGTTAGTTCTTCTGAATTTTTATTATGATAATTTTTTGCAACATTCTAAATCGAACATTATGTACTCGTTGTTACTGTTTATTTGCATGCTGAAGTGCATTCCTAAATACGACACTACGATTAGAAGCATTTTAAAGAGCGGAAATTTGATAACTTCCAAAAAGAAAAAAAAATGTTATTCAAGCAATGAATTAAAAAAAATTGACAACAAACTTGAGTTTTGTATAATTCTAATGAAAAAACTAGAGAAATAATGAAAAGCTAAAGAAACTATAAACATTATATGCACTACTTCTGTTTAAAAGAAAAAACAAAATCCTATTTATTTTTTTCTTATCTTTTTTGATAAATTTCACTATATTTTAATTTATTATTATTATTATTAAAAAGTGTCAATCATTACTCTGTCAAACACTTGTAAGACCCGTGAAAGCTTCCGTGGACTCCCCAGAACTCCTCAGTTTCTAGGAGAACCTTCACAGATCGTGAAGGATTGTATGGTATGTGGAAAACTCTCGTGAAAGGCCTCCATCAATTTTAAGTCAAGGTTATTTGAGTCTTTTTCTACGCTTTTAATTCCTATACTAGATCGTTTTGACCTATTCTAAGTGGGATTAAGGGTTTATCCGCCCAAAACTCCTCATTCACTCATAACCTCCCCTAATTAGATTTCTTCTTTATCGAGTTTCCTCTCAAGCAAGAACTAGGGTTCCAAATTTCAATTCTCCATTCCAAGAATCAAACCAAGGTTTCCACTCCATGTATGTCTTAGGAAATTATGGAACATTCCTAATCACAATGTCTTTAGAAACTCTAATCAATGTGTTCTAATTCATCTCTTGTGGTTCCATAATTTTATCATATGGAAAACTGGATTTTGGATGTATGTGTAAGAATTATTATTTATTTACTATTAATTATTTCTTACTTATGGCCCAAGTTTACTTGGAATCAAAGTAATACCATAAATAATATTTAATAAGGAATAGATCTCGTCCGTACGTTGGTTACTTGATGGACGTACCAGATTAAGTCATAACTTCTATAAATTGGTCCTCCCTCCACCCAATAGGGTTACCACATATTCTCTACATTAATTCCATCACTGACGGTTGTGGTAACATAAAGTTAGGGTAAGGAGGTAGAAACCAATTTACGACTAAGGCTTCCGCTTCTCTTTGTGATGATGTCTTCCACATCAGGTATGTGCCTCTAACATTCTCTACGTAAGATTATCATGTTCAAGATCCTGAAAGTACTTAATCTAACATGTGGCATCAGAGCATAGATTGTTTGAACGGATAATCTTCGTATATAAAATAAATAAAAATTATGTATTCGTCGTATCTTAGTGCTTGATTGCATGTATTGGTGACGGAACTTCCCAGAGATTCTTTATAGAAATTATTGTCATATGTATCAAAGATCTACTGATTTATTGAAATAATGGAAAATCATTAATTATTAATTATGTATGAAACAAATATTTTCATAAGACTAGTATTATTATTAAAATATGTTTGAAGTAGATCTCTTTCCTCCGACCCATTATAATTTATAGGGAAAGCAAAAGTTGCACTGTCCAATATTAGTCCATAACTGATTTAGCTAGT
>JAJOOF010018777.1:0-18612 GCA_029582545.1 Solanum lignicaule
ATTCTAGACCCTATGATGAATAAGATAAACTGATTGTAGCAAAGCACTTATCATTGTAATATATTTGAAACAAGAAAATATGAATAGAATAAATTATTTTTAGTAAAATAATAATAATTTTAATAAATCTTTTTGTATTCAAATTCTTATGTGCGTATTTAAATGATTTGAGGAAGAAGCAGATAATTAATGGAGGAGAAACTAGAAAGTATTGAGAAGACGTTTAGAAAATCTCAAACGGTGAAAACTTACTCACATTCAGTGTATACATAAAATTAATGTAATTTTCATAATTATGTGATTTAATGAAGTAAAACACATATTAATTTAATTACGGTTAAATAAAATGAACAATAAATTTAAATACAAGACACACATATATTGTGTTATTCATATATTCTTTAATTAATTAAATATACTAACATGACCAAATTATAATTAATCGATCACTCAATTTTTAATATAAATATTTTATTAATAGGGGAGATGTTTCAAGACTTCCGTTTTAAGTTTGTTTTGTACTTCTTACTCTCTTTTTTATTTTACTAAAAATGTTAGTGATGCTGTGATGTCGTATTTTCTTTTTCTACTTTTGATGATTAAAGTCATAAAAATAATATTGTATTATTTTATTTTATTTTATTTTGTATGTTGTTTTAGTGATTTTTCTTTATTTTGTAGTTTATATGAATATCTGATTATTGTAATTTACAATTTCCATTGGTTCAAAATAGTAATTTATGACTTTGTTGAAATTCGGCTAACTACTAATTAAACACTTTATTGATACATTATAACCGCGCGAAGCACGGACAAATTCACTAGTTTATAAATAAATATGGACGAATGTATCCAATACAAATGTATACCTATGTAAATTTGAAAGATATTAATGCAAATAAATATATACCAATTTATTATGAATACGAACAAATGTATCCAATACAAATGTAAAATTAGAAAGATATTAATGCAAACAAATGTATACCAATTTATAAATGAATATGGACGAATGTATCAAATGCAAATGTATACCTATGTAAAATTCGAGAGATATTAATGCAAATAAATATAAATGTATACCAATTTATTGTGAATATGAACAAATATATCCAATATGGATTAATGAATACCAATGCAAATAAATTTATACAAATTTGTTAAGTGAATATGGATTGAGTTCAAAGACAAAATAATTGACAAATAATGAACTCGTAGGAATACCTTTGAAATAAGGATAATCACAATCAAAATATTATTTGCTAATTTTAAGAAAAGATATAATTCTAAACAGTATTTTGCTAGTTTTAAGTGGAAATGGTTGGAAGATAGAGACAATATTAATTTTCTTTTATTATTTTTAAAAATACGAAATAATTTGAAAGGAGAGAGTTTTGAATAATCTTTTGCTAGTTTTAAGGAGAAATGTTGGAAGTTAGAAGAGAAATGGAATTAATTTTCTTTTATTATTTTAAAAATACGTAATAATTTGAAACGAGAGAGATAATTCTAAATACTCTCTCCGTCCCTTTTTTATATTTCACCTTTTTACTTTGCACTTGCATTAAGAAATGATGTAACTTTACCCTTCTACCCTTATTTAATGTTTTTTAAGTCAACTTTATTAATAAATGACAAGATTAATTAAATACTCTATCAATGGTATAATAGGCAAAATATGATAATTTATGCATAAATTTTATAAAATGACAAGTATTGTGGTCCAACTAGTTATAGAAAGGGATGACATATAAAAAGGACGGAGGGAGTAATTGCTAGTTTTAAGGAGTAATGGTTGGAAGTTAGAAGAGAGATAATATTAAATATCTTTTATTATTTTTTTTAAAAATAATTAAAAAAATGTATATGTACAATTTTTTTATTTGTTTATTAATTGCTAATTAATATTGGGCTACATGTTGCCAATTAATGTATGCGACACTTGTCTATCTATGTCAATTCCTCGAACACTCGGCATAACTTTATATTTTCATATTATAATATAACACAAGTTATGCATTCAACAACATAACAAGCTAAGCCTTAAAAGGCTTAACTTAAATCCTATAAAACTTTAAGGGAATGAGATACAACACAACTTATGCCAATAACTTAATTCTTACATAACTTATGTCCAATAAGGCAAAAAAATTCTAAGCGTATATCGAGCAAAATTAGGTCATAAATAAAGGTATTTAAGCATATAATTTCCCATTAAATGAGTAGAGTTGACAAACAATAAAAAATATCATATCTAAGGATGAAATTAAAGATCACTCTGAAATATAGACAATCTGTAAAAAAAACTTTTGAAAATAATTGGAAGTTTAAGGATGTTTTTTGTTTCTTCCATCAATTTTTATAGTCCTAGCCATTACAGAGCATGGAGTAACTAAGCAACGAGCACCAAACATAATACGGAAGGTTTTTCCTCACTGGAGCTCGGTAGATAATTATGAAGGCCAAGATAAAGGAAGGATATGGTTGGTATGGGATCACAATATTGTAGACCTGACTGTACTCAGCACAAGTGCGCAACTTATACACTGCTCAATACAGAAAAAGAATGAAGACCTTGGGTTTTTGTTCACTGCAGTGTATGGACTTCATACTATTGATGACAGGAAATATTTGTGGAGAGACATTGAGACACTGGAACCCAATATTCAGAATCCATGGCTCGTAATGGGTGATTTTAATGCGGTACTGAATCATGATGATAGGTTGGGGAGACAGATTCAAGAACCTCAAGTAAAGGATTTTAATACATTGTTGACAAATACAGGGTTGACAGTACTCAAGACTGTGGGAAGATTTTATACGTGGACGAATTCTCATGTTCACAGTAAAACTGACAGAGCCCTCGTTAACCCTACCTGGATGAGCACATGGACACATCTTGAAGTTGAAGCAAAAGATCCACACTTTTATGATCAGACTTTGTTGAGTATTACTATTGAGAAACCACCAGAAACACAGGCTAGGCCTTTTCAGTTTCTTAATTACCTATGCAATCATAAGGAATTTATGGGCATTGTGGGAAAGACATGGGATTTACCTGCTAAAGGGACCTACATGGTGAAAGTATGGAATACGCTGAAAGAGATGAAGGAAACTATGAAAGTATTGAACAGGAAGGAATACTCAAAAGTGGAGCAGAGGATCCAGGTTACTAGGGATCAACTACAGAGAATCCAAGTGAAACTTTGACATAGCTTGAATGACCAAGAATTATTTGATCGTGAAAAGAACCTGAAATGACAGAAGTCTAGGGTTTAATGGCTCGACCTCGGTGATAGCAACTCTACCTTTTTTCATGCTAGGATCAGGAGCAGAATTGCACAAAATCAAATCACTAGATTGGTCTCAGAGCAAAGGGAGATCCTTCAAACAAGGGAGGCGATTGAGAGTGAAGCTGCATTCTTTTACAAACGACTACTAGGAACATGTGCTGAACAATTACCAGTTGTTGATCCTAAAATCATGAGTAATGGGCATATTCTAAATAGAGAGCAACAATAATATCTTATAGCCCATATTGCTGAAGAAGAAGTTTTATTGGCTTTGAAAGATATTGCTGATCTAAAATCCCTTGGATGTGATGGGTTTAATGCATTATTCTTTAAGAAAACTTGGCATGTAGTGGGAAATGAGATTGCAGAGGCAGTGTTGCAGTTTTTCAACAACAGTTGGATGTATAAGGCAATAAATTGCACTGTTGTTACATTGGTACCAAAGGTACAACAATCTATGTTTATTAAGGAGTTTCACCCTATATCATGTTGTACTACCCTGTATAAGATAATCTCCAAAATATTGACTAAGAGTCTTCAAAGTGTGGTGGACAGTGTAATTAACCCTGGGCAAGCTGGTTTCATACCTGGTAGGATTATAACTGATAACATCCTACTAAGTCATGAGCTTGTGAAGGGGTACAATAGGAAATGAATCTCTCTGAGGTGTATGCTCAAAATTGACATGCAAAAAGCTTATGACTCGGTGGAATGACCCTTCATTGAACAAGTATTGGTTTGTCTAAACTTTCCTCCTAAATTTGTGGGGTGGGTAATGACTTGTGTTAAAACTGTATCCAATGCTATTATTGTAAATGGCAAACCAGCAAAACCTTTTGAAGCAAGAAAAGGGTTGAGACAAGGGGACCCCTTATCCCCTTTCCTTTTTGTCTTGGTAATGGAGTACTTAAGCAGGCTACTTAAGAAGACAGGAGAGAACCCAAATTTTAACTTCCATCTTAAATGTGCTAGGCTGAATCTTATACAACTGGGCTTTGCAGATGATTTTCTCTTGTTTTGTAGAGGAGATGTGGAATAAGTGAAGTACTTGTTTACTCAATTTCAGTGTTTTTCCAAGTCCTCTGGCCTGGTAGCCAACCATACCAAAAGCTTTGTGTATTGTGGAGGAATAACTAGCGAGGTGCAAAAAGAAATCATAGAGATGCTTGGCTTTTCGAAAGGTGAACTTCCCATAAGATATCTAGGAGTTCCTTTGAGCACAAAAAGAGTTTCTGTAGTCCAATGCTAACCTTTGATAGACAAGATCTTAGGAAGGGTAAAGTTGTGGACCACAAAATTCCTTTCATATGCTGGGAGAACTCAACTGATAAAATCTGTGTTATTCTTAATTCAAGTATTCTGGGCTCAAATCTTTGTTCTTCCTAAGAAAGTGGTTAAAATCATTGAAGCTATTTGTAGAAGGTTTCTATGGATTGGTGGTGTCGAACTCTCAAAGAAAGCTCTACTGGCCTGGGACAAAGTTTGTCAGCCTGAGTCTACAGGGGGGCTAAACATATTGGACATTCATACATGGAACAAAGCAACAATAGTAAAGCTACTATGGAACATATTCCAAAAGAAGGACACTTTATGGGTCAAATGGATCCACATTTATTATGGTAAAAATAGGGTACTATATGAGGAAGTGCCAAGGTAGACATTCTGGATAATTCAAAGAATCTTAAAGGCTACTAAATATGTGGAAAAAGTTGGATTTAGCATGGTAGAAATACATGAGATGAAACAATTCTCAATCAAGCAGATATACCTAAGGCTCAGGGGGGATTTTCAAAAAGTTGAATGGAGAAGATTAGTGTGCAACAATTTGGGAGTGCCAAGATGGATCTTTATCTTGAGACTGGCTGCACTAAATAAACTTTACACTAGGGACATACTGCTGAAATGGGAAATGATTGTGAATCCTAGTTGCCCTTTATGTTCTATGGCAGATGAGAGTCACCTACATCTGTTCTTTGCTTGCACGGTCTCTGCTCAAATATGGCAAAAAATTCTCAACTGGCTTGGAATCTCTCGGTCACCTGGAAGCTGGAATTATGAATTAACATGGGCTACTGCAAATGCTACATATAAGAGTAGTAGAGCTGAAGTTTACAGAATGGTCCTTGAAGCCACCATCTAACATATTTGGAGGGAAAGGAACATGCGTGTCTTTCAACAACAACAAAGGCCAACGGAGCTTCTCACAAAATTGATCATCCAAGATGTTCATGCTAGAGGTCTTAGACATGTTAAGGTGAATAGTTGGTTAGAGAATCATAATTTCTATCCTATGTAAAAGGAAATGAAACATATGTTTATGCTACAGTTTATTGTTACCTCTAATGCTAAGTGGCTAGGAATTGCATAGTAGTCTACTGAAGTAATGGGACTATGTCCATTACGCAGTTTTTTTTTTTATTCTTGTATCTCATTGCTCTTTTGGTTAATAAATCATTTATTTACCAAAAAAAAAATTTGGGCAAAATTTACTTTTACCATACTAATTACTACATTATTGTCTTGGAGCACAAATTATCTTTTATTTTTTACATGGAACTCCTAAGTAAATTTTCATTATTTATTTTAAAATTGGGAGATTATATGAGAACGACAAATTGTCATATGTTTTGCATGTGCCCTAAATAAATAGCTAAATGGACTCCCATTTTTTTATTTTAATTTTGCATAATTCTCGTAGTTTCTTTTATTATACATGTTTTGATGTATTAGTGTTGAGGTTGGAGGAAAATAATACTAGGAGAAAACTTCTTTTATTTCTTATTAGTGATTATTAGGAGAAAACATCCCTAATAAATATTATCTCTAATCATTCAATGCACCATTAACATATTTTAAATATATGTTAATTTAACTATTTTGTTATTCACATATAAGAAGTCATAAACACCTCAAGTATAATTCACATATTTTGCTATACCAAATAGGAAAAATTACCTAATTATACATTTTTTCTTACCCTATTTTCTATTATTCCCTATCGTTTTAAAAAATCACAAAAAATTCTCTTTTTTTCACAAATTATCTCCTTTCCAGATACATAACTTACAATCTACCGACTCCACTATTTCCCCCCTTTTTTCATGCCTATAATCACTCCACTATATCACTAGTTACCTTCATCACTCCTTTATTTTGAATTTTAAATATTTTTTCTCTCTCTAGTTAATGATTTAAACTTAATCAAGAGGTAATTCTTTATTTATTTTTTCTTTCCAGTTCATTTTTTTTTTTACAGGAAAACCATGTGAATATTGGGGTAATTTTTCATACACAAAGACAAGCGTTTTAATGTTAGAGAGATGATTAGAATGTAGACTCAATATAAACCACCCCTACATGGACATGACAAAACAAACAAGGAGAAAATTAGGACAAAAACGAATCATAAAAGTGTCACTCATATATGAGTATGTATCATATGTTTGTTATGTATGTGCAGTACTATTCTATAACTAAATCATTGTTTATCATATTCATATTTTTTTTTGTATATGATACATAGCTACGTCAAATTATACGGGCATGATACATAAATACTAATTTATACTAAATGTATCGATCTCAAATCAAACAACTTATGGACAACAATTACATGTTTAATGTATTCCGTAACAATACAATACTTATCAATTTAAACGAGATACATAAATAGTATTGTATCATGCACTAATTTTGTAGATATGATACGTAAATTCGAATTTATACTAAATATATCAATTACATAGGAACTACCACACGGTAATGTATGGATCTTAAATCTAAGATCCTATGGGCAACAATTACTTCCTTAATGTATCTAGTATAAATACAATACTTATCAATTAAATCGAGTTACATATATAGTAATGTATCATGCACTAATTTTTTAGATATGATACGTAAATTTGAATTTATACTAGATGTATCAATTGCATAGCAATTACCACACGGTAATGTATCGATCTCAAATCGAACATGTTATGATGGGCAACAATTATTTATTTAATGTATGTACTATAAATACAATGTTTATCAACTTAAACAAGATACATAAATAGTAAATGCTAAGTAGCAAAGATATTCATGATGTATCTTTTCAAAATTTTCGACAATTTTGAATCAAAATTGAAAGGATCTTCAATAAACTAGGAGAAGAATTTTGAATCTAAAAATTATCAACAATTTTGAATCACAATTTGTCACGACCCAGACCGTCGTGATTGGCACCCACACTAACTCTCCGGTGGGAGAACCACTACTACAACCCAAACCAAGTAACTAAACAAAAACTAAGACATTTAAGTTACGGAAGCAAATTAAATACTAAGGAAATAAATAGGGAGTTTCTATAAACTCCAACAAAAGTCTAACAATGAACTAAACAATGCGGAAGAAATAACCTAGAACCTGAAAGTCAATGTACCAAAACATCTAAAGTTCAACAAGTCTAAACAAGAAAGGATGCAACCCCAATCTAATTTACTAATAACTAATAGAACATAGTCCAAGTCCGGAAATGGTGGACATAGATGAAAGAGAACCCATGGCAGCCCGGAAGAATTGACTCACTTTTGAATTCGAACGATCACTAATCTCCTAAGCGAGGTCTGTCAGTAGCCGCTTGAAGATGCCCTGTACTCAACAAAAATAAGAGCAAATGCAGTATCAATACACAACCACAGTGTACTGGTCACGCGACTATCCCACTAAGTGCAACATAAGCAAGTCAAGACAACATTATAATCACATGCATATATATCAATATATACAATATTATCAACATTTACGAACAACGAACAACCTCACATTTCTTATGATACACAATTATATCAAATCATTGGTCCTCTCATGGAATCTAAACCCAAACAGTTAGCATACCGGAACGTGGTATTCGATCCCATAATTATGCCGGAAAGTGACAACCGATCCCATAGTTATGCCGGAATGTGGCAACCGATCCAAGTTAGTTATACCGGAACGTGGCAACCGATCCATTCAACACACCACAATCACAATCACAAGTCTATTCTCAAGATCATACAATTAAGTCATGATTTCATGACAATGATAATTCATCTAACTCATTTACAACACGTGTGATCAATAATGCAACATTCATATATATACAAGTATCATAATGAAGCAAGAACAAATATACATCACACAATTATAGAATCACAATCATCACCTACCTCGAAACAAGCTTGAAACCCTAAGAAACTTGATCCTTCCCTTTTCGGATTCGTTCCGCTTATTGTTGGTCTACAAACAATCAATATCATACGGGAATCAATAAACAATCACTAATTACCCGAATTACTAACAATTCTATGAACCCTAGATCATACCCATGATTCCAATTATCTAATTTAGGGTTGTTTCCACCATAGAATCTATAACAAAACCCTCCCCCATCAATATTCACCCATTCTATTACGTTCTACGGATAAAAAAATGGATTCGGGGAGTGAAAAGCTTACCTGAGGAGTCGCCTGGGGATCGTTCCTTAGCTCTAAAAGTCAAAAAGTGCATAATAAGGTCGTTTAGGGGTTTATTAATGACCTTAAGTCGCGTCGAGCCCACCACAGCGGCCCTCATCCCGCTGTAGCGGCCACACCAGGGCGGTAAAATCCAGCGCCAAATCAGCTGGAACGAAACAAAGAGCTATTTTGAGAATTCCAAAATCCCCATTTGAAAACACACCTCTAACCACGACGCTCAGAAAACTACCCTTGGCGCTAAGATTGATTCCGGGAGTTCTACTCACCCGAATTCAATTCCGTAAAGTCATACGGATTCCTTAACGAGTTATCTAACTACTCATGCAATCAAAATCATAAATGATTCACCCGATTGTTACCAGATTTCCCTACACCTCAAAGACTCCGATTTCGTCCAAATCTGGACTAGGTTGGGAAAATCCAAATACTACGAAAAAAAATTTCGGCCCCAAATTTTCCCCTGTTGGCTTTTCTATAACGACGGGAACAAGCGTTACAAAATTGAAAGGATCTTTGATGAACTTGAAGATTCAAAAGGAAATCGTTTGTCCAACAACAATTTCATCTCTTTTGTATCCTTCATAAGTCACCTCGCTTACCCAAAGTTTCAACAAAAGTTTTTTAATCAAATTTGAAAGGTTTCTTCGTGGATGGGGAAGCAATTTGAAAGTTTGAATTTCTTCGTTCTGATAGGATTTGCCTCTGTATGATTGAGAGTAAGAAGAAACATAAACGTAATTTATGGGATTTAATTAATTTTCATATTTTATTCCTTTTTTAGCGCAATAGAAAGATTCTTCTTGTAGTAGAATTAATGTATCCGGATGGTGAATTAATGTATCCGGATGGTGACTTATGTATCCGAAAGGTACAAATTTTAAGGGATTATTGTAATTTAAGAAAAGGTAGGGATATGATGTAATTTACTCTTTACACTATGCAATTTAGGTAAGTTATACTTTCAAATACCCATCAACAATATTTGCATTAACCGACTTCCTCCAAGTCCTTAATCAACCTTTAGTAATTACAAAAAAATCTTACAAAAACTTATAAAATTAAGTGATTACAAATTTACAATTTACAAAGATTTCTTTAGAGAGAATTGAGAAAAATCACGGAACAAGGAATGCAAAATAGTGAAAAAGAAGAGATTACTCCTACAATTAAAGTATGTAATTGAACTTTCAATACAAATTTATGGGTAATTTATCGAGACTCTCTTGGAAATAGCTTCCCTACTACCTTTACAAGTAAATAGTAAAATCTGCGCACATTTTATCTCTCCAAATCCAATTTGTGAGATTTCATTGACACCTTGTTTTGGATGGTTGTTACTACCTGTATTGTATTGCATTGTTAATTCAAATACAACGTCTTTCTCGAATTATTGTATCGTATCGTTTAAATCTGTCATTAGATGACGACGAAAATAATCATTTCATGTATTGACCAATCAGTATGATTGCGTCATTACTTTAATATTTTCTCCACTTTTTATCTTTATTTATTATTAATAATTATACTTCATATTTTTTCATAATAACTCTTCCTTGTATCCTACTTTTCCGATAGATTTATTATTTAAATAATAAATGTGTAACATTATATAACAATAGAGAACAATACAATCTATCCAAACTATGTATCTACTAAAACAATATAACATAACACAATATAATATATTATGAAACAATAGGTAATACAGTCCGAAATATTATTATTATTATTTGCTCAAAAGAAATGGTCAAGATAACTTTAGTAAAAAGATAGACAAAATTAAACCTACATAAAGAAAAAGAAAAAAAAGATAAAGAGAGGGTATAATTGGAAGACATTGGGAAGTGAGCTCTCGCACGTTTTAACTACTACTTAAAGGGTTCTGTATTATCATCTCTGCCGCTACACTATTTCTAGGGTTTTTCAGTCTCTCTTCCTTTAACTCTTGTCATCTGCTCTAGAAAAAAAATATATTCAAATATGAGGTAAATCTATATCTCTCTGTACGATTCTCAACTGATTTATTTTTTGCTTTCACTTTATATTTTCGTAAGATCTCCGGTTATTATCGTCTTTTTTTTGCGAGTTTTTAAATTTTTTTTCGTTGTATTATACTGGTTATTTTGTTTTTGTTGTTGTTGATGATGTTGTTGTTGTGTTTATCCATTTATGTATGACTGTGATTTTGGTACAACTGCAGAAATATTGATGTATTTTGTTTATTGTGGTTTATGGCAATTTTTTCTTACTTAATCATCAGTTTTTTTGTTTAAAATAGTTTTACTTGTGTGTAAAAAGAGAAGCTAAAAAGCTAGAAATTAATATATATTATCAAGGGGATACTGAAGTGGTATCAGTAATAATTGCATATCCTTCTGATTTAGGATTAATCGGAGGGCGTATTTGTGATTTGGAGAAGATTCTCTGTTCTCAGGACAAGTAGTTGCACCATGTATATTTTATGATTTTCTTGCAGTTGTATAGTTTCAGGCTATGTTGCTCGGACTCTTCAATAATGTTGTGACACTTGTAGGAGTGGTGTTTTTGAAGATTTCGTGCAATATAGGTTTCGGGTACTAGTGTTAGGTGTCGTGAGCAACTTATATGCATGTTTCCTGAGATACACTACACACTGATTCTGGTGATTGATTCTCTTTTGCTCATTAGCTAGTAACAGTAGTAACATTGCTATATCTCTATAAGTCAAACTGGAAATGATCTGGTAGGATTCGTGTGAAATATTATCTCCTGAATGGATTCGTGTGAAATATTATCTCCTGAATGGAGAAGGTGAAGATTATTTCCTCTAGCCAAATATTAAAATGATGGAACGACTTTGTATTTTAGTTTGTAAATTTGTGTGCTGAATGCCACACTGTTTATCTGCTTAGAGAATTTCTTTTTTCATCCTCTGTATGTGATTATATTGTGACTTATCTAATTTGCACAACACCCCATGCATATGTATTAAAATTTCTCTCTTTTAGCTAAAGATAAACTTTTTCTTGGTTGACAGCCTCCATCCAGAAGTCAAGTGGGCACAAAGGCCTGATGTGGTGTATCTCACTGTGATGCTACCAGATGCTAAAGATGCAAAAGTAAACTTGGATCCAGAAGGAGTGTTTAACTTCTCTGCTAGTGCTGGGGCAGGAGACCGTCACTATGAGTTGAAGCTTGAGCTTCAGGATAAAGTTAATGTTGAGGTAGGAAGTAGTTATTTGATTTGGTTACATCATTGGATTGATTTGAATTTGCTAGCTACTCATATCATGCCTGTCTGTATTATATTTCCAATTGGGGAAGGTTAGGTAGAACTAGTGTCATGTTATAAATCATGCTTATAGAAGCCAATTCACAAGTGTAGTTGAACCAATTTGAAACCCTAAATTTATTTTCTAGTTACAGTAAGATGTCAACTAGTAGGTGATTTATCAATCATCAAATGGTAACAAGTGGATGGTAGTTTGTGTGATTTAGCTGTCATAATATAGTAGGTAGTGGTGAAGGGAACTGGGTCAGATCAACATACAAATTTAAGTGGGCCTTATTTAATCACTACAATTGTTTATCCATGTTATATAGAATTGCATTGTAATTTTGCAATTTCATTCTGAAGGAGAGCAAAATTAGTACCGGCGTGAGAAGTATTTTCTGCATTTTGCAAAAAGCAGAGCCAAAATGGTGGACTAAATTATTGCGTGGAGACGGTAAAGCACCACACTATGTGAAGGTAGATTGGGACAAGTGGGTGGATGAAGATGATGAACCTGATGCTGGTATCATCTCTATCATGATCTGTCAATCTCTTACTGTAGCTGTTATCACACATGCAAAAACTGACTTTTTTACTGTTTCAAACATTTTTAGGTCCTGGGGATATGGATATGAATTCAATGGATTTCTCAGTAAGAATTTAATGTGGTTCTCTATCTATATGTTGCTTTTTTGATTTGGAATATCTTTTAATCTTTCTATTCACTTGTTTAATTTGTAGAAATTCGGTGATATGGGTGGAATGGGAGGTGATATGGCTTCAATGATGGGTGGAATGGGCGGAATGGGCGGAATGGGCGGAATGGGCGGAATGGGTGGAATGATGGGCGGAATGGGTGGGATGATGGGAGGAATGGGTGGCATGATGGGTGGAATGGGAGGTGATATGGCTGGAATGATGGGTGGAATGGGAGGTGATATGGGGGATGACCTTGATGAGAGTGACGATGAAGGTAATTTGACAGCTCTGAAGCATGTATAGATTGTTGCTTTTTGTTTATGATGATGTGTTGTTAGATTTGCATCCTCACGATTACAACTATTATGTATCTTGCACTTCTTCTTTTGGCCCTTCTTTCTGCATATAGAAGTTTTCTTTTCCTTGTTCTCTCCTCCGTAATGCACAGGGTGGGGAAGAATTCAATAGCAAACGTATTGAAGCATGTTGCTTGCAAAGAAAAGTTTTAAATATGATGAGGAATTTATGCATTGTGTTATAAATCATGTTTGGAATCATATGTTCTTCAAAATTGATATGGTTGAAATTGGTGAACTTGGCCAAATCCTTGTTGTACCAACTTTTTCTGATTGTATTCAAATGATGAGGAATTTATGTATTGTGTTGTAAATCATGTTTGGAATCATATGTGATTCTTCAAAATTGATATGGTTGAAATTGGTGAACTTAGCCAAATCCTTGTTGTACCAACCGTTTCTGATTGTATTCAATAAGACCAACAAGTTCCGTTAGAAAAAATTCAGACCTCCAATCATGTCTATAAAATATAACCCTTCCGTTGCAAGATCAACTAATAGATTCTAAACTTCTTTTTGAAAGAATAAAGTGGTATACAAAGAGTAATAATTATATTATTTTAGTTGATAAGATTTAAGGTACTTGATTTTATATGTTAAATCGTTGATCTGATGACATTTCAAAAACTGTTATGATGAGAAATCAAGAACTAGAAAGATTCTAAAACTTGAGAAGTAGATATTAGTGTATGCCTCTCTTGTTGTGTTTCAGGATGAAGTTTGACTCCTAGTCTTGCCTCCTTCCAAAAGTTGATGTTAAGAGGCGGATAAGTTTGAGATGCATGTTGTAGATATGCCAATCATTATATTTCCTGAAGGAAGTAATGACATACTTTACCATAGACAATTTGTGAAGAGGAGATGCTCGTATGTCCTAGTGCGGAGGTGTGAGAGGTTCGTTATGGATGGGTTTACGAGAGGTAGAGGGAAACCAAAATAGTATTGGGGTAGGTGATTAGAGAGAGGATATGATGCAATTTCAGCCTACCAAGGACATGACCTTAGATGGTAGGCTGTGGACACCTATTAGGGTAGAAGGTTCATGGGTAGCAGTGCGTTATTTTTCTATCAGTTCATATTAGTAGTTGTAGTATTGCCATTGTAGTTTCTTTTTATTTTTTGATTTCTATTACTATGTACCTCGATTATTGTATTATTTTTTTGTTGTTTCCATTTTGTTATTATCTGCTATGCTATATTTGTTTTGTTTTTTATTTCTTGTACTTCCGTTACTTCTTTTTCGGGACTGCTTTGGACGATTTTTCTTGAGCCAAGTCTATGATAAACAACCTCTTCATCTCTGAGGTAGGGGTGGTAAGGTTTGCTTACTCCCTCCCTAGACCCAAAACATTGTGTGACTACACCTGATATATCGTCATACCATAGGCAATTTGTATTTGAACTTTAAAAGAGTGCCCACATGTGTAATACCGTTTGGATTATGTCCGAGTTTTATTAATGTTGTGAGATTTTCCCTCCTAGTTTGCTGCATGTAAAAACCCAATTTTGTTCTCTTCTGCAGAGCAAGAAGTGATAAAGCCTTCTGCTAAAGCTGCTGAGGTGGTAGATGCGAAACCTAAGGCAGAAGGTGAAGCTGCATAGGCAAGAAGCAGAAGCTCGGGTGCATAAGTAGACGCTGTTGCTGAAGACCTGTTGGCTTGCTTTCAGCAATGCACTAGAGTGGCATGGTTACAAGTTGTCCCTTTTCAGTTCATGAAAGTAAAGAAGTTTATGGCCCATGGGAGTTTGTTATGAGGGACATTATTATCATTTTCATCCACCTGAGCCGAAAAACATACCTTTATATGCTTTAGATTGTTTGACTTTTGTACTATTATTTTAGTTCGACTGATAATGGTGTTTGCACAACTTGCATCAAATATCTGTATCTTCCTGACCTGACGTATCTCTTTTAGATGGTTCTGCTTAAATTATCTGGTTGTTTCGGAACTAGTTTGACATTCTAGACTAGAAAAAACATGCTTGATGACTGATCCCGCATCTCCAATTCATTTCTCAGTTTCATTATTCGAAAATATTTATCTAGGTGGACGAAATTAGTCGGGGACAAGCAGTCTGCTTAGTTTCAAATTGCTTTATATATCAGGTTCAGGGGTTGACATATGAATGCATCAGTGCTGAATATATTTTTCCTCTTTATGTTCATAACCACTAATTTACTTGGGGTTAATGTTAATTTTTTGGTGTGAAGTCTTACAAAACATAAGCTCTGTCGAGTAGGCTAGCACAGATTATCACATCGTTGATTGAAAGTCCATATTGTTCTATTTTCCTCCATCTCTGGCTAGAAAAGAATGTATTCGTCAAACTTTGACTCACTTGTTTAGATACAACGAGATAATCATCAAAGTTGGTTCTCTTAGAAGAATCTCAGTCGGAAGCCCTTATTTTCATCAGACATACAAAACAGCAGGGCATGATGAAACTAAATAATTCAAACCTAAGTTAATTGTTAGGTTCTATATCTAATTTACCTGCGATTGTAATTCAGTTAGTCAGAGTATCACATTGCATTGAAGATATTCATGCGAGATAACAAGGATCTCGAAGAAGAATAGATATAAATTGTAATTTAGTTATCTCAAAGAAGAATAGATATAAAGATCACGAAGAAGAATGTGTGGGATTGTAATTTAGTTAGTCAGAGTACCACATTGCATTGAATATATTCACGCGAGATAACAAGGATCTCGAAGAAAAATAAATATAAAGATCATGAAGAAGAATGCGATACAAGTAACAAGTTCATCAGTCTTCCATCAAATATGCCTCTCATTCATTTTTATTCATTTCATCAATTAAAAGCTTGTATAACTACTATATTATATGTATATCTAAGATGACAAATTTCACCACCTTAATTTAAAAAAAACCTCAAGTCAGAATCAAGGTGCTTGTATTGGGAGAGAATCTAACCCTAAAGTCTAAATTCTAAATAAATCAACAAAAAATAAAAAAAATAAAAAATAATGTCCAAACCCTAAACCCTGCGAGCCGGAGTTTCAGTTTCTTCACTCCGAAGAAGAAGAAGAAAATGGATGGCGCAGAAGGGATGGAGATAGAAGGACAATCGCAGGTGCTACCAATATCCAACAATTCTAAGCGATTTGGTATCAGAAACTCTATTCAGACTAACTTCGCCGACGATTACGTTTTCCAAATTGTTCCTAAGTATTTCTCTCCGTTTTTCCTTTCAATTTCTTCATTGATTTTTGTGTATTGGTAGTAATTTTTGGTCCTAAAATTCTCACTGAATGTTCGTGTTTTGTAGGAATGATTGGACATCAATGGCGGTATCACTCTCAACTAATGCGATTAAGTTGTACTCTTTAGCTACTGCACAGTACATTGGGGAATGTAATGGTCATTCCTCGACGATTAATCAAATTTCCTTTTCGGATCCTTCATCGCCACATGTGCTGCATTCTTGTTCTTCTGATGGAACTCTCAGAGCTTGGGATACCAGGTCTTTTCAGCAGGTTCCAGTTTTTAACTTCAATGTACTTTCTTTAGGAGTTGAGATGTATTTTGTTTTGATTTCAAATAGATGGAATGCAGGTGTTTTCCGTAAATGCTGGCCCTTCTCAAGAGATATTTAGTTTCTCCTTTGGTGGACCTAATCATAATCTGCTTGCTGCCGGGTGTAATTCTCAGGTATGAAGCCTTGTGGCTGCAAGTTAGTAGTGGTAAATTTAGTTGAATCTTAGTTCGTGGGTGCCCTCTGTACCTCACTGAAGCAGCAGCGCGTGTGAACTTCGTGTTTCTATGCATGGTATAATGGTTCAAGGCAAGGACAGTGATTGACACCTGCTGGTTGGTGCCCCAATGCTATATCTGACCCTGGAAAGTAGTTAGTTTGGTCTGTCGTGAACAACTTACTGCTTGCTTCAGCCTTCAAATTGTTTGAAACTACAAAAGAATTCCAATATGCCAGATATAATTCCTAAGAATTCTCATATTACATGAGAGTTGTGTTTTGGCTTATTCTTTTAACTGAGGCACATGAAATTACTTGGCTCTATTTAGTTGTATGAGATATGTGGCAAATGTCATTGCATTGTGGTTATCTTTCTACAGATACTCTTTTGGGATTGGAGGACCAAGCGTCAGGTTGCATGCTTGGAGGAATCTCATACGGAAGATGTTACTCAGGTGTGTTACTCTACTAGTTTATTGACTCATTTCCCATGCATTGTTGGTTGTAAACCATTGAGTTTATTGTGTAAAGCAATGTTCTATAAGTTAATAATAGTTTTTAACCTTTTTAGTACAACATTTCAAATTGTTTTTCTAAGAGCTGAATAATCTGAAATTTCTTTCCTAGTCGCATGATTGTAGAGAAAATTTTAGTATGGTCAAGTTTTCTGAATTATTATTTAATACCGGAGGTGTTCTTTGAGTATTTTCTGATTTCTAATAGTCTGTTTTGTATTCTAATGATGACACAAAAGAAACGTAACATATAGGCATACTAGGTATTATCTTACTGTAGATTATTAGCTTGTTTTGAAGTTTGAGTGCGTGGGACTTAATTATACTTTTAATTGCTAATTTTCCAACTCCGTTAAAGCAGTTGGATGTTGTGCTGAACCTGCTATGGTTTTCAATAATCTGATTACTGCTCCTCTACCATTCACAGATGAGATTGTGGTGTTCATTTCATGTTTCCTTAACTATCTGAGCAACAGGAGAAAATATAATGACTGACCTAGTTGCGATGCAGAGTTCGTTATGCTTTTAATGCTTTCCCAAATGCATGCCCTTCTGAAGTCCCTTTTATTTGTTGTTTAGAAATACTGCAATATTGTGTCTTGACGTCTCTTTTGTTTCTTGTGGTCACTTTTAGGTGCACTTTATTCCAGGCTATGATGATAAACTCATTTCCGCATCGGTTGATGGATTGATGTGTCTATTTGATACTGGTGGAGATATCAACGATGATGATCAAATGGTATCGGTATGTCAAAAAGAACTTGTGCAGTCCTTCATATTTTCTGTTTATTTCATTTAAAAATTATAACTGCAAGTACTTTGAGAAGGTGCAGTCCCACTGATCACTTAGGGGTCGTTTGGTACAAAGATCAATAATGCAGGGATTAGTAATGCAGGGATTGGTAATGCATGGATTAGTAATGCGGGGATTATTTTTATCAAGTGTTTGGTTCATTGTTTCTTACCTAGTTTTGTGTGTGGTTTAAAACTCTACAAAAAAAATTCTTTCCAATTATACCCTTGAGTTATTATGGGATTTTCTATTTCATATAATTGGGTCAAGGTAGATAATTGACGGACAATATTATTTTTTTATAGCATTTTAACTAGCTAGGAGAATAAAAATTTTATTGTCATGTTCACTATTTTCTCACTTAAATTATTTGAGAGTAAATAATTGTTATCTTAATAAATTGGAGTTAATATCTCAAAAGGTCACAGAACTATAATAATTTATAGAGAAAATTTATTGAATTTTGTTTTGTATCAATAAATTT